>CM016614.1:21376186-21451265 GCA_005393395.2 Gossypium australe | reverse complement strand
AAATATAGGAATCTAACTCCTTTAGGATTCCATGGCCGAAACTTTGAAGGGTCCTTTTTGGATTTCGGCAGTTGTCGACTACAAGGAGGAGATCATTCGGGATCTCAAGTTCTACGTCAAGTGACTATTTTCGGGAATTAAAGCTTCAAGGTAAGACACTGATATTCGGCCATAGGCCATTTAATGATGATTAAGTGTTAGAAATCAATCTAACATGTGCTTATAGGATTTTCGACAGCACCAAGAAAGCAAGGATCTATTTCGGGATTTGAATAATCATTAAGTCGGCTCAAAGTAAGTTTCAAGAATACAAATCCTACTAGGATTTGGTATTATAGCCGAATAGGATTTATGCTAAGTAATAAGTGATAATCAAATGTAGGGATTAAGGATCTAAGCATTAGATCAAGCTTTTCGAGATCTCAAGGAATTGCTAAGCGAATCAGGTGTGTAATCCCCACTGTCTTTTAATACGTTTTATGGCAATATTTAATATAAGTATGTATAAGAATGCGAATATGGCTAAGGTACCCTAATGTGGTACAAAGTACTCAGGTACGTTTCCTACTCCTACTAGGATTACAAAATATGTTATTTAACATGTGAAAAGTAACGTGAAAGTGAATTTAAGTATGATATGCATGATATGAATAATATGGGCATTCGGGTTACATGAGAAAGGGGAAGTGAATGTGACGACTACGGTCTCACCTATGAATGTGGTAACTTTCGGTTACATTATCTGAATGTGGTGTCTCATGACACAATTATTTATCTGGTGGCTATGCCAGAATTTATATGGGCGATGAGCACGTCGACTGCAGCGACTGCCTTCGATGGTGTGTAGCGGAAGGAGGGTTGATTAGTAGTCCCCACGGTGTGCAGGTTGGTACGGGGATGTGTAGCGGATGGCATCTAGGTTTGGGTTCGGGATTGCATCATTATCTTGAATTATTATTATGTGAACATGATATGTATGGTATGCCTAAAACCTATTAAATTTTAGTGTTGATTACACATTGAGTCTGTTGACTCCCCGTTGGGGAATATTTTTCAGGTGATGAGCAGTAATGGACCGGGTCGGCAAGAGCCTAAGGTGGCCATGCATAGCAAGAAATTACCATTTGGACTTTTTTTTATTTAAGCACTTTAATTTAATTTTTGGGAATTTTTGATGTAATAAGGCCTTAGTTGAATTTTCTTTATTTCTTTTACTTTATTTATTTTGTTTACAATTATTATTTATGGATCAAGTAAAATTATTTCAAAATAAGAAACTCAAAGTGTTTTATCACCTTAATTAAAAAGGGAGTTTAATATAAAATTACTTCATTTTCAATTCAAGCCCAACCCAATAATAAGTTTTCTTTCAAAACACGTAGTTTTCCAAAGTAACAAATTTTGAACCGGTTTACTTGAGGAACATACCAGATCCGGTCAAAGCTCGTGGGCCTGGTTTGGGGTGTTTCATTTGGTATCAGAGCCCAGTTTTGAAACTCTCGGCCTGTGGGCTAAGGCCCAAAACGTTTTCAAATCGAGCCAAGTAAGCTTTATGAAAGTATTTATGAAATAAGCAGGTTTTATGGCATGGCACCTAAGTCTCGACCCGCAGTCCACCAGGTAAGTACCCCTAACCATCTGTGTGATTATGTGATTTATAGAAGGGGTAGAAAAGGAATGGAACGTAGAATAGTATGATAGGAACTTGAACTCTAGGACTAGTCTACTCAAACACAAATACATAAGACTTAAGGACCACTAAACAAACCTATGGCTAAGTCAATCGAGTTAGGGTGTGGTAACCCCTGTACGCATGTCTAGGATTGGATCCGGAAGAGCTTGGTATTTAAGCAGTCCTAGTGACTCACCTCCTCTTCGCAGGAATCCTACCTGGTGCGTAGCTTCGGTTCACCCTAACCCAAAGGTCGCAGTGGGTGTGGCAACCTCTGTGCGCATGTCTAGGAATGGTTTCAGTGGGAGCTTGGTACTTAAGCAGTCCGTGTGACTCACCTCCTCTCCACTCGAATCCTGCCTGGTGCGTAGCTTTGGTTCACCTGACCAAGGGGACTCGGTCATAGGCTAAATAATAAAACCCGAAAGGGAACTAGCCGTGTTTTTATGGAAACCCTAATTTTAAAACTCTTAAAATCTTAAAAATTCATGAAATTACAAAAATACCCCTAGTGGTAAAATTACCAAAATGCCCTTGATTTATAAAATGACCAACTACTCAACAGTTTGCCAAAATTTCATCATTTTATAAATGTTCAAAAACCCTAATTTGTAAAATATCAAAATACCTTGATTTTTGGAAAATTACAAAATTGCCCCTAACTTACAAAATTACCAAAATGACCCTGGTTGCCAAAATTTTGCAACATCACCGTTTTGGAAAGGTACAAGTCTCAAAAAGAACTCTCAAAGTTTTGCAAAGTTTGGAAAATACCCGGAAATATTAAACTTTACCAATTTACTCTGGTTTATTACCAAAATACCCCCAAGGTCCAAAATTACCGAAATACCCCCGGACTTCAAAATTTTCCAAAATACCCCGGGAATTCAAAATTTCAAATATTTTTGACAAAATCACAAGGAACTTTTTCTTTTGAAAAATTACGAAAATACCCCTGTAGGACAAATTACGAAATACCCTGGGTAGTGGAAAAACAACAACAATGAAAACTACAACGTTTCTTTGAATGAACGAAGGTTCATAATTGTTTGATGGATGTATGAATGAATGGAAAGACTGTGTGCATGTATGACTACGAAAGAACCACTCCTAAAACTCTTTCATAAAATTCTTCGCGGGTAATCAAGTGAAACAAAAGTACTAATTCATAAAACTTCTTAATCAGATCTCGACGTTAGAAATGAAGCTCTAGAGGACGTGGTCGTGGACGCGGGTGAAGGGTGACCAGGTCAGAACCCGTTAGATCGGGTCAAGGGTCTGATAATGAGGTACCACCCACCACCACCCCAGCTGTTGGTGTTGAGCAGCAAGCTCAGACGGGGGAGGATGCTGTGTCGCAGGCTGTGCTGCGAGTTTTGGAGTTGGTGGCTGGTGCAGGAGGAAATGCGGGAACTCGTAAGTCTGTGCCTGAACGGCTTCGAGCTAATGGAGCCGAAATGTTTCGTGGAGTATCTGGTGTGGCACCCAGTACAGCTGAGTACTGGTTGGAAGCAACTGAGCGCATCATGGATGAGCTTGATCTGACCCCTGAGGAGAAGTTAAAAGGAATGGTGGCACTGTTACGCGATGAAGCGTATCAATGGTGGTTAACTGTGCGGACGGTGCCACAGCTAGGATTTGACCTGGGAATATGTTAAGGAAGCGTATCAAAAGAAGTATGTTGGAACCAGGTATACGGATGAGCAAAGGAAAGCATTTCGGGGCTGGTTCAAGGGAACAAGTCCGTTGCGGAATATGAGGCTGAATTTCTGAGGTTGAGCCAGTATGCTCGGAGTAGTGGCAACTGAGCATGAGCGCTGTGTCCGTTTTGAGGACGGACTAAGGGATGATTTGAGATTGTTGATAGCACCGCATCAGGAGCGGGAGTTTTCTGCTTTAGTAGAAAAAGCCAAGGTAGCCGAGGGAATTAAGGATGCTACAAAGCAGACTATGGATCGGAATAGGCCAAAAAGAGGTTTTGATCGTCTGGGAAGGTTCAAAAGAGGCCTAGAGTTGATGGGCCGAAATCAGCAAGCTGGTACAGGATGGCAGTATCGTCCTTGATCATTGTGGAAAGAAGACCACTTAGGGCTGGAGAAAGACGGGAGGATGTTTTAGGTGTGGGTCCAAGGACCATATGCTCAAAGATTGTCCTAAGAAACCAGATGAAAGTCGACCAGCAGCTCAGAATGTTAATCAGGCTGGTAGAGGAGGACAGCAGCCTCAACGAGGTCGTGGTTCGAATAACAGAGGTAATGGTGCTGGCAGAGGACGTGGAACACAGGGCAGAGGTGCTGCTAATGCTGAGGCAAGGCAACGGGCTTGGTTTATGCGGTTCGCCGAAGGGAGGATGAAGACCGGATGTTATAACCGGTACGTTCTTTATTTATGGCAAGCCCTATTTTGCTCTGATTGATGTGGGTTCGACCCATTCTTATGTTGCATGTGTAATGTAGTGGAAACACTAGGCCTAGACTCTGAACTTTCTGATAAGGAGATGACTGTATTAAGCCCATTAGGCCAAACTGTAGTAGTGGATAAGATCTTTCGGAATGTACCCCTAGAGATTCAGGGAGTGAACTTTCGGGCTGACTTAATGGAACTTCCCTTTGGGGAGTTTGAACTCATACTTGGAATGGATTGGCTAGTAGAGCACCGAGCCGTGTTGGATTGTGCGGCTAAACGTATGGAACTAAGGACTCCAGAGGATGAAGTAGTAGTAATGATCGGAGAAAGAAGAAACTACTTGTCTAACGTAGTTTCGTTGAAAGGCTGAGAAAATGGTTAGGAAAGGGTGCAGGCGTTTTTAGCCTTCGTAAGCGCGTTAAGTGGAAAGGAAGAAGGTGTCAGTGGAGTTAGAACTGTAAAAGATTTGAAGATGTGTTTCCGGAGGAATTACCAGGAATACCCCCAGATAGGGAGGTGGAATTTGGAATAGACTTACTACCGGGAACAGCTCCTGTGTCAATTGCCCGTATCGAATGGCACCAAAGGAGTTGGTTGAGCTCAAGGCTCAAATCCAAGAATTGTTGGATCGTGGGTTCATTCGACCCAGTGTGTCTCCATGGGGAGCACCAGTCCTGTTTGTGAAGAAGAAGGACGGAACTATGCATATGTGTATAGATTACCGTCAGCTGAATAAGTTGACCATCAAGAACAAGTATCCTTTGCCAAGGATCGATGACTTGTTCGATCAGCTGAAGGGAGCCGCAGTATTTTCAAAGATAGACTTAAGGTCGGGATATCATCAATTGAAGGTGAAGGAGGCAGATATCCATAAGACAGCTTTTAGGACAAGATACGGCCATTTTGAGTTTGTAGTGATGCCGTTTGGGTTGACGAACGCTCCAGCCGCGTTCATGGATATGATGAACTGAGTTTTCCAACCCTACTTGGATAGGTTCGTCGTTGTGTTCATCGACGATACTTTGGTATACTCTAATTCTGAAGAGGAGCATGATGAGCATCTGAGTTGTGCTGCAAATGTTAAGGGAGAAGAAGCTCTATGCCAAATTCAGCAAGTGTGAATTTTGGCTTAAGGAGGTGGCATTCTTAGGACATGTGGTATCCGCAGAGGGAATAAGAGTGGATCCTAGAAGATCGAAGTAGTGTTGGATTGGAAACCACCTAGGTCCGTGGCTGAGATCCGAAGTTTCTTGGGTTTGGCAGGCTATTACAGAAGGGTCGTGGAAGGGTTCTCGTCAATAGCCGCGCCTTTGACAAAATTGCTAAGGAAGGAAGTACCCTTTGAATGGACTGATAAGCAACAGGAGAGCTTTGAAAAGCTTAAGAGTGTTGACGGAAGCTCCAGTGTTAATTCAGCCGGAGGCAGGAAAGGATTTTGTGGTATACTGTGACGCTTCTCACGGGATTAGGCTGTGTGCTAATGCAAGAAGGAAAAGTAGTCGCTTATGCGTCTCAGCAGTTAAGGCCTCATGAGGTTAACTATCCAACTCATGACTTGGAATTGGCAGCAGTGGTTTTCGCCCTTAAGGTTTGGAGGCACTACCTTTATGGAGAAAGGTCGATAATCTACACTGACCACAAGAGCCTTAAGTATCTGTTGACTCAGAAGGAGTTGAACTTGAGGCAACGAAGGTGGGTGGAGTTATTGAAGGATTATGATTGCTCGATAGAGTACCACCCGGGCAAGGCGAATGTGGTAGCTGATGCCCTAAGTCGGAAGGTTGTGTCGGATCTAAGGGCTATGTTCGCACACTTAAGTTTGTATGATGATGGAAGCCTATTGGCAGAGTTGCAAGTCAAGCCCACATGGCTGAGTGAGGTGAAAAGAGGACAGTCGGCTGATAAGGCTCTAAGTGCTAAGTTACAGCAAGTACCGAACGGAGAATTAAAGGATTATGGCGTTAATGACGAAGGAGTATTGTGCTACAAAGGAAAAGTCTGTATGCCGAGGGACGAAGAGTTAAGACAAAGGATTCTTCGGGAAGCGCATAGTAGCCCTTATGCCATGCATCCCGGAGGCATTAAGCTGTACAGAGATCTAAGGGAACAATTTTGGTGGCCTGATCTTAAGCGGGAAGTTACTGAATTCGTGGGAAAATGTCTGACGTGTCAGCAAGTTAAGGCTGAACACCAAGTTCCATCGGGATTACTTCAGCCAATCAGGTTCCACAATGGAAGTGGGAAAGGATTACATGGACTTGTTAGTGGGCTTCCCCTTACGCCTACTCAGAAAGACTCGGTATGGGTAATAGTGGACCGTTTGACCAAGTCCGCACACTTCATTCCGGTAAGAGTTGACTATTCTCTTCAAAGGCAAATTGTATATATCGGAAATTGTGAGGTTACATGGAGTACCGGTGTCAATTATTTCGGATAGAGACCCAAGGTTTACGTCTCGATTTTGGAGGCACTTCATCAAGCCTTAGGTACTAAGTTGGACTTCACTACGGCCTTTCATCCACAATCAGACGGGCAGTCTGAACGGGTTATACAAGTATGGAGGATATGTTGAGAGGCTGTGTGATGGATTTCCGAGGAAGTTGGGAAGATTACTTGCCTTTAGCTGAGTTCGCCTACAACAACAGCTACCAGGCTAGCATTCGGATGGCACCATATGAAGCGTTGTATGGTCGGAAGTGTAGAACTCCTACTTGTTGGCTGAGTTAGGAGAACATCGAGTTTTGGGTCCAGAATTAGTGGCAGAAACTGAAGAAAAGGTTGAGATCAGGGCACGGTTAAAGGAAGCCTCTGATAGGCAGAAGTCGTACGCCGACCTTAAGCGAAAGGAAATAGAGTTCGAAATGGGAGACCAAGTGTTCCTTAAGGTTTCGCCTTGGAAGAAGGTAATGAGGTTTGGTCGCAAAGGGAAGTTAAGCCCAAGGTTTATAGGGCCTTATCGAGTACTGAAGCGAGTTGGGCCAGTGGCATACCAATTGGAGTTGCCACCAGAGTTGCAGCAGATGCCGACGTATTCCATGTATCCATGCTACATCGTTATCGATCCGATCCATCTCATGTGGTATTAGTTGAAGTGGAGCTAAGGCCAGACTTATCCTACGAGGAAGAGCCGATTCAGATATTGGAACATGATGTGAAAGTGTTACGGAGGAAGTCAGTTCCTCTAGTCAAAGTGTTATGGCGCAATCATGGATCGGAAGAAGCTTCGTGGGAACCAGAGGAGACAATGCGACAGCAATACCCTCACTTATTTTAGATAGAATTTCGAGGACGAAATTATTTTAAGGGGGTAGAACTGTAACATCCTAAAAAGGGCCTATGCATTTTCGGTTTAATGTACGACATGACATGTCTTAAGTATTATGAATAAATTTTGAATATTTTTGGAAACCCAGAAATGTATGGAAAAGAAGTAGAAATGAACATTTTGGAAACCTGAAAATGTATGGAAATGTTAAGTTTAAAAATGGAAAGTGAACATTTTGGAAACTAGGAATGATTTGGAAATGATTCAAAAGAGGAATGTGAACATTTCTGGAAACTTGGAAATGTAAGGAAATGTCAAGTTTAAAGAGCCAAACGAAAATTTTTGGAAACTTAGAAATGACTTAGAAATGTCGAGTTTTAAAGTTCAAAAAGAGGAAACTAAGGCAAGGTGGCCTTAAGAAAATTAATAGGAGGAATTTGACACATAAACAGGCTTGGAAAAGTGGCCTGAAGATATCACTTAGGGCCTCTGGAAATGGTGCCACATACAAGGGTATTGGGCCTGAGTTCGAGTCACATGGGAAGCAAATAAAAGTTTTATTTTTGCTTCTAGAAACACAGAGGGACTGCACAAGGCTTGCAACAGATGAGTTTTATCCTCTTTAAAATTCGGCTAATAAGGATAAATAATGGATTTTTTATTTTAGATTATTTTTCAAGGAGATAATAAAGGATTATTCTTTAATTATTGAGGAGATAAATGTTGGATAAATTCTTTTATTTTGTGATAATTAAAGGATAAAGCTATCAAATAAAGAAGGGTGGTGGCCAAGTAAGGGATTCTAAGTGATAAATTCGGCTATAAAAGGAAGAACATAGGGCTACTCATCAATTTTCTTCCTCCTCTTTCTCTGCCAAATTCCCTAGCCTCTCTTCTCTCCTCTTTTTCTTTTGTCTAGCCGAATTCCTCTTCACCCTCAGTCCCCCTTGCCGATTTTCTTTAAGATCATATCCCTTCTCTTCTCATAGTTTCTTTCAAAAGCCAAAACTAGGTAATTGTTAGAATCTAGCCGATTGTTCACTAAAGCCAAAGCCGAATCTTTGTTGTAACAGAAGGGTGTTGCCGATTTCATCCATAGAGGTAAGATCAACTGTTATTTGATTTCCAATCTCTCCTTTTTAGCCGAAATATAGGAATCTAACTCCTTTAGGATTCCATGGCCGAAACTTTGAAGGGTCCTTTTTGGATTTCGGCAGTTGTCGACTACAAGGAGGAGATCATTCGGGATCTCAAGATCTACGTCAAGTGACTATTTTCGAGAATTAAAGCTTTAAGGTAAGACATCTGATATTCGGCCATAGGCCATTTAATGATGATTAAGTGTTAGAAATCAATCTAACATGTGCTTATAGGATTTTTGACAGCACCAAGAAAGTAAGGATCTATTTCGGGATTTGAATAATCATTAAGTCGGCATCAACGGTAAGTTTCAAGAATACAAATCCTACTAGGATTTGGTATTATAGCCGAATAGGATTTATGCTAAGTAATAAGTGATAAATCAAATGTAGGGATTAAGGATCTAAGCATTAGATCAAGCTTTTCGAGATCTCAAGGAATTGCTAAGCGAATCAGGTGTGTAATCCCCACTGTCTTTTAATACGTTTTATGGCAATATTTAATATAAGTATGTATAAGAATGCGAATATGGCTAAGGTACCCTAATGTGGTACAAAGTACTCAGGTACGTTTCCTACTCCTACTAGGATTACGAAATATGTTATATTTAACATGTGAAAAGTAACGTGAAAGTGAATTTAAGTATGATATGCATGATATGAATAATATGGCATTCGGGTTACATGAGAAAGGGGAAGTGAATGTGACGACTACGGTCTCACCATCTGAATGTGGTAACTTCGGTTACATTATCTGAATGTGGTGTCTCATGACACAATTATTTTATCTGGTGGCTATGCCACGAATTTATATGGGCGATGAGCACGTCGACTGCAGCGACTGCCTTCGATGGTGTGTAGCGGAAGGAGGGTTGAGTTAGTAGTCCCCACGGTGTGCAGGTTGGTACGGGGATGTGTAGCGGATGGCATCTAGGTTTGGGTTCGGGATTGCATCATTATCTTGAATTATTATTATGTGAACATGATATGTATGGTATGCCTAAACCTATTAAATTTTAGTGTTGATTACACATTGAGTCTGTTTGACTCACCCCGTTGGGGAATATTTTTCAGGTGATGAGCAGTAATGGACCGGGTCGACAAGAGCCTAAAGGTGGCCATGCATAGCAAGAAATTACCATTTGGACTTTTATTTTTATTTAAGCACTTTAATTTAATTTTTGGGAATTTTTGATGTAATAAGGCCTTAGTTGAATTTTCTTTATTTCTTCTTACTTTTATTTATTTTGTTTACAAATTATTAATTATGGATCAAGTAAAATTATTTCAAAATAAGAAACTCCAAAGTGTTTTATCACCTTAATTAAAAAGGGAGTTTTAATATAAAATTACTTCATTTTCAATTCAAGCCCAACCCAATAATAAGTTTTCTTTCAAAACACGTAGTTTTTCCAAAGAAATAAACAAATTTTGAACCGGTTTACTTGAGGAACATACTAGATCCGGTCAAAGCTCA
Source organism: Gossypium australe (assembly GCA_005393395.2). NCBI lineage: Eukaryota > Viridiplantae > Streptophyta > Magnoliopsida > Malvales > Malvaceae > Gossypium > Gossypium australe. The sequence goes on along the minus strand of CM016614.1, from coordinate 21,441,306 downwards.
TGGGCCGGGTTTGGGGTGTTTCACGGGTAGACTCACGGGCGTGTGTCTAGACCGTGTGTGACACACGGTCAATCCCATGGGCGTCAGCCGTGTGTCCCCTTGCAAGCTAGGTTTACAAGTCAGTATGCTCAGTAGTAAACACACGGGCAGAGACACAGTCGTGTGTCTCAGCCGTGTGGGAGGCACGGCCATGGACATGGGCATGTTCCAAGGCCTTTTGAAGTCTGCACTTTAAATTTGGAATTTTATTTGACACACGGCTAAAGGACACGGGCGTGTGCCTTGGCCGTGTGACCATAGTGAAGTGATGACATCATAAACAAAATGCCATGGTTTTGGCACACGGGCTAAGACACGGACGTGTCGAGGCCATGTGAGGGACACAGGCCAGAGACACGGGCGTGTGTCCGGCCTTGTGAAAACCCCTGTAGGTTTGAATTAGGAAATAATTTCCCCACGGGTTAGGGACATGGGAGTGTGTGACCACACGGCCTGCCCACATGGGCGTGTCCTATTTCACACGGGCGTGTGGCCGCTGTTTAGATAAAAAATTTTAAGTGCTCTAAAGTTCCCGGTTTGATCCCGAGATCCTCCGTTTGCATGTTTAAGGCCTCGTAGGCCCATAATGAGGATGTTGTGAATGTGTATGGGAAGTTTAATGTTGGAATGAAATTTTATAGCCCAAAAGTTGTATGTTCAAGTGAGATAAATTTGGTAATGCCTTGTACCCGGTTCCGGCGTTGAATACGGGTAATGGGTGTTACAGATTCGTCTCCTCTCACCGTCGATCATCGTCAGATTCTGAATACCCGGGGCCCTATGGGTCTGATGAAGGTCTAAAAGGACAACAAGGGCCGTTTTCTTTTGCGTAGTTTTTTTTTTTAAAAAAATCAGATTTGAAAGTTTTTTTTTAAAGGAAAAAGAGAAGGAAAAAAAAGGGACTAAAAAATCATTTTTGTACGGTTCCGGCCACCATATACGATGGGGCCACGGAGGAGCCGCCGGCCAGAGGTACGATCGGAGTAGGGGCCGACTAAGGGGAATTTTAGAAAAAAATCACATTTTTTTTAAAAACTCAGTTTCAGATGTTTTTTTTGTTAATTTTTTTTGCTTATATAAGGGTTAAATACGACGAGCCGTTTTGGGCTTGGTACTCAGACACACAAAACGACGTCGTTTTGGCCTCTGACCCGAGACCCGACCCGCTCCGGCCTAGGATCTGCGTGTTTTTCAACGGAAGGGCTAATTGCACCTTTAGCCCTTCCACTTTTTAAGTGTTTTACAATTAAGTTTCTTTCGTTTTAATTTTGGCCCTATAATTTGTTTCGATTTTAATTTGGTCCGCCTTGAAACTGTGCGTTTTAGAGAGTGGGGATTCTTTCCCATTTTGGTCCCTCCTTGTTATTTGCGCATTCAATTTGGTCATTTTCCTTTCTATTTACTTCTGATTTGCCCCAAATTTTTGTTTTTAAATTCAATCTAGTCCTTTTCTTAGTTATTTTGCTACTTTATTATTAAATTAATTAGTTTAATATTAATATTATTATATTTTCTTTTTTGAATTTACTTATTTGTTTTATTATCATATTACTAAATTAATTAATTTTGCAATATTATTATTACTATTATTATTATTATTATTTTTATATATATTTATCTACCTAAAATTTTTTATATACACACATTTATCTTATTCTATCACTTATCTATTTATATCCTTTTATATAATTTTAAAATTTTAGTTTTTTATTTCTTTTATTATTATTATATATCATCATCATCATTATTAATATTATTATTATTCTTAAATTGTTTTACACCATATTTATTTATTTATGCAACATTAGGTCTTTAGCTTTGAAATTTTTAGTTTGTTATTCTTGTCATTTGTCATTTTATTTCTGGCATGTTTATTTTATTTGTGTTCTTCATATTGTCATTCACATTAACATACTTATTATTTTGTCATGCACAAAAATACTGTAACCCATTTTACATTTCACCACAAAACCGCGTCGCATTTTACGCAATGCATTAAAATTTTTGTTTTTAAAATAAACGATGCCCCGTGTTTTTAAAAATTCGAAAGGTCGTTCCCTATCTTACGGGGTTTCGACCTTCTCGATAAATTCGAATAAACGAACATTTTAAAATTTTTAAGTAATCTCGGGGATTACAAAAAGATCGTGTTCTAACTTACGGAACATGGTTTCTTTCTAAAACCGAGATAATCAAACATCTTTCAAAATAAATGATTTTCGCTGTTTATTCTAGTTTCGGCGACTTGAGATTTGTGTCCTAACTTACGGGACATAATTCTTTTCCTCGATTAACGTGGAATACGCCCTTTTCTCAAAAAATATTCAATTAAGCGATTAACGGGACTTGAGATTTGTGTCCTAACGTGGATCGCATTTTAAAATTTCTTCAAATTTTCAATCTTCGACACTAAAGACATCAAGTAATCAACTAGGTACCAATTTTTGGGCATATCGAGGGTGCTAATCCTTCCTCATGCGTAACCGACTCCCGAACCCGTTTTCTGGATTTTGTTGACCAAAAGTCATCGTTTTAATAAATTTAAACTTTTATTAAAATGATTGAATTACGAGGTGATCTGATCACACCTAAATAAAAAGGATTGGTGGCGACTCCCATGTTCGTTTTTGTTTTCAAAATCAAAGTCGACCTTTTTTTAAAAAAATGGTTTCGACAGCTTGGCGACTCCGTTGAGGATACCAAAATACGAGAGTTAAGCCACGAGTTGATTATTTTTTATCTTTTGTCGAAAGTTAAAAAAATTGGTTTAAATTTATGATCCATTCGTTGCATCTCATCCGTCTCTTTGTGGTCTTTGTCATAATATGTTTGCTTTATCGGTTTGTGCCTTTTGATATATCTCTGCATATTGCATCGCATAAATCGGTTGATTTTACCCTTTTAAGTGGGAGTGAGAAACTATTCCTTCGTGAGGTCTTCACCTCCGCATAGGATAGTGGATCGCTTTCGGGATACATCTGTACCTATGTCCTTGTAAGATTTTCATCTTCGTATAGCCATAGGGAAATGTATTCCCCTGAACTAAGCTCGGTCCATATGAGCCTATAATGGGTGAGGATCAAGGAATCTGCTGGTTCAGGTACCTTTGCTTTAGAACCGAACTGCATATAACGAGCCTTAAGAGTCCGTCTTAGGTAGAGCCATACTAAACTCTAGTGGTTACCCGAGTAAGTGTTTTATTTATTATTTCTTGCTTGCTTTAAGCTGCGTATGAAATACTAACTTGTTTTGTTTTACTTTGATTGTAACTACATCGCATTTTCATCACAAAAAAGGTGTTGATTCACATTTGGTTGCTCAATAGATAACTTGTCATGGAAAAGGGGTTTCTTGATGAAGTGGAGGATAATGCGGCCGTCCGGATATGGACCAAGACAACGCAGCAAGAGAAGGGTGATAGTCTTACAGAGGGATACGTGTCAGAGTTATAGGATTTTACTCGTATCAGCGTAACCCAAAATAATCCTCAAGAGATGGAAGAAATATGGGATCAATGGGATGATGAGATCAAGCAACTATTCTACTGTAATTACAGTGATTTGTCCTATCTACTCGATATCAAAGTGGGCAAGCACATATTCCGAGCTCTCGCTCTGTTTTGGAACCCTGCGTATAGTTGTTTTACTTTTGGAAAGGTGGATTTGGTACCTACTGTGGAAGAGTACACGATCTTACTCTGTTGCCCAAGATTCAAACTGACAAGGCCTATTCTAGACCTGCCAATGTCCTGACGTTCTTAAAAAAGCTGATGAACATCACGGGGATGAGCGAGCAGTGGGTTGCAGCCCGAATTAAGAAGAAAGGTGATAGTAAGTGCATTCATTGGAGAAATTTGAGAGTTTTGATCCTAGCACACCCTCATGTGAAGAAAAGGGTTGATGTCTTCACATTAAGCATTTACGGATTGGTTATGTAACATCCCAAAATTGGGCCTAGTAGGATTGAGCCCAATGGGCCTTAGGCGTAGTAGCGTTAAAAATTTTTGGAGAACAAGAGAATGGCTTTAGTGCAAGTTGGACTTATTAGGTCAGCGATTTTGGAAGGTTAGAGGGCCTCTATGAATTCCCGGGATCAAACTTTGGCTTTAGGAAAATTTTGGTTTTAGGTGAAAAAAACCCTGGGAGTTAGTAGGTAGGCCTTAAGAATAAAATGTGGAGGAAAATGACACAAGTGGGGTGTGTGGTGCAGTGGCAAAGTGACGCCACAAAAGAGACAAGGGGGTGACGCCACAGGGAAGGAAGGAGGTCCAAGGTTCAAGTCTTGGCTCTTGCATTTTGGTTTTCTTTTTACATGGACCTTAGAATTAGGCTATAGATTTATATTTAGTTGCGCATGGTTTAAGACACAAGAGAAGCTTGTGGCCAAGTGGTTACCAGCGTGGATTATGTTGCAAGGGAGCCTGGGTTCGAATCTCATGAGAAGCAAGGGAGTATTTATTTTGCGGATTGGACGGCAAGAGTTTCAGTTGAATTTAAACTCTACTGACGAAGGGATCCCACATCGGAAAGATACAAAGAAGGAAGGTAAGAAGCTAGCTATATAAAGAGCATTCTAGGAGGAGAGTTAACATACCTTGGTGGGCGTTTGGGCACAGGAGTGGTCGGAGCGCGGATTAGCACCAGATTCCTATTAGGTGTGTAACTCTCTCTACTATAGTTGTAGAGCGGCAAATGCCGAAGTGCCGGTCACGGCAATAGTAGCCACACGAGCATGCGAGCGCACGTGTGGGGCTTCGACGCGATAGTTGAGGCCATCAGTAGTATTCTTATGGGTTGAGGCTGCTTGGGCCACGATGGGCCGAAGTGGGCCCAATGGGCCCGTGGGCCCAATTGAATAAAATGTATGATGGTGTAGTATATAGTGAACTAGACTAGGTGAATCTCATATACGTGGCTAGATTTATGTTAGGTGGGCCACACGAGCGTGTGGGCCCAAATGGGCCAAAATTGGGTTTTAGGCCCAATAGTCCGGTACGACCGAAAATGGTAACCGAGTCGCTCGGGGTGACATTTGGGCCTTTGGGAAAGGCCATTGCAGGTGTAAAATTATCGATATACCCTTGGAAGGGTAAATTACCGGAATACCTTTAGAAGGTAAATTACGAAAATGCCCTTAGTGGGTAAATTATGAAAATACCCTTGGTAGGTAAAATTACTGTTATACCCTTAGAGGTTGATTAGCTTGATTATGTTGTATTTTATTATTCTGATTATGATGGTAAATCGTGTCATACTTATATTTGACATATGTTTGCATACATAACATACTGCATACACGAACTATTATGCCATCTTGCATGGGCTTGGGATATGATATAAAAGGGGAAGTTATAAGGTCACATAATGATCGGTGGCTCTGCCACAAATGATTTATAAGGTCACATAGTGATCGGTGGCTCTGCTACAAATGATTTATAAGGTCACATGGTGATCGGTGGCTAAGCCACAGTGGATTTCAAGGTCACATAGTGATCGGTATTATAATTGGCAGCATGACAGTCAAGACGGCGTGTAACGGATGGAGGGTTGATTGTAGAAATCCCCACGGTGTGATGGTTGGTACGAGATGGCGTGTAGAGGATGGAAAATACTAGGTTGGGCTGGGACATATTGCATTCATATCTTTTGTATGCCATCTTGAGTGGGCTAAGGCCCAATGTGCACCTGTGGGCTTAAGGCCCAGATTGCGTTTATGGGGATTTACACACTGAGTCTTGATGACTCACCCCTTTGTTCATTTTTGCAGGTAATCATTAGATCGCGGATTTGGGAGCTGAGGCAGACTCGTGGAGGCCATACATTGTTTTTCTCGTAAACGTGTTCTCTTATTTCAAACTTATTTTTAATTCGGGATTTTAAGTTGTAATAAGGCCGCTTTAACTTTATTTTTGGCATTTTATTTGTTTAGCTTTTAATTTGATCACTGCCTATTATTATTCAATGTGCGGTACGGGAATTTCCTAAACCCTTCATAGCTGTTTTTCAAAATGTTAACAAAAGGGATAACAATCAATAAATATTTAAAGTCTAAATTTTTAACAAACGCGCAGTTTTTTTTAAACAACTCTTGATGTGCAATGCCAGATCCGGTCATAACTTCTAGGCCGGGTTTGGGGTGTTACAGGTTATCTTACCTAAGGCTTTAGGGCATATAGACGAGGTTGTCTCTGATTTATTTGACCGACTTGATAAAAGGGCATACCCGTTCCCACAATTTTGGCTAAAACTTTCAGATCCTTGAACGCATGCCGAAGAGCGGGCAAAGGGAAATTCATCAGATGCGCACAACTCTTACTAGCATTGTTCTACAACCATTTTTGGAAAATGGAAAAGGTTTCATATCGAATCTTCTCTGAAAACTATTCTCCATTAAAAGAGTTAGTGGCTACGCCGAGACGAGATGATATCACGGAAGAGAAATGGATGATTATTCTCCAAAATCTACAAGACGAAGATGTCGAATGGAGAGCCCCTTAGATGGTCCCCGACGAGATTTTATATCAGTGAGGTGATTTTCATTGGGTCCCCCTACTTGGAATATGGGGGCTATCGGGTATGCCCCTCTACTCGTGTTAAAACAGTACAGATCGAGACAATTTACTCTAGTAACATAAGGGTTAGTTCATTACGAGTTTGTGTACAAGAGAGATAATTACAAAAAGAAGGTTCGAGAAATATCGAACGCTTGGAACCGAACTCACAGAATGAATCATGACATCCTAATCATTTAGCATAAGCATAGACCCATGTAACAGATCGATGGATTGAAGAAGCAAAAAATCCTATACCTCTGAAGTTGCAGTAGATCAGATCAAATCATTATGGCGAATCTTATCTCCCTAAAGTTACAGTGGAGCAAATTGAAGCCACTAATCTTATGTCCCTGAAGTTTCAGTGGAGTAGATTGAAGATGCGAATCTTATTTCCCTGAAGTTGCAGTGGAATAAATTAAAGCGACAAGTTACAAGTCTTATCTCCCTGAAGTCGTAGTGGAGCAGATCGAAGATAGCAAATCTTATCTCTCTGATGTTGCAGTAGAGAAGATTAAAGCTATAAACCTTATCCCCCTGAAGTTGTAGTGGAGCAAATCAAATCACAAATCTCATCTCCCAGGAGTTGCAGTGGAGCAGATCGAAGATAGCAAATCTTATCTCTCTGATGTTGCAGTAGAGCAGATTAAAGCTATAAACCTAATCTCCATGAAGTTGCAGTTGAGCAGGTTGAAGTCACAAGTCTTATCTCCCCAAATTTGCAGTGGAACAGATCGAAGATAGCAAATCTTATCTCTCTAATGTTGCAGTAGAGCAGATTAAAGCTATAAACCTTATCCCCCTGAAGTTGCAGTGGAGCAAATCAAATCACAAATCTCATCTCCCAAGAGTTGCAGTGGAGCAGATCGAAGATAGCAAATCTTATCTCTCTGATGTTGCAGTAGAGCAGATTAAAGCTATAAACCTTATCTCCATGAAGTTGCAGTTGAGCAGGTTGAAGTCACAAGTCTTATCTCCCCAAATTTGCGGTGGAGCAGATCGAAGATAGCAAATCTTATCTCTATGAAGTTGTAGTAAAGTGGATTAAAGCTATAAATCTTATCTCCCTGAAGTTGCAGTGGAGTAGGTTGAAGTTACAAATCTTATCTCTCTGAAGTTGCAGAGGAACAGATTCAAGCCACAAATCTTATCTCGTTGAAGTTGCAAAGGAGTAGATTAAAGCGACGAATCCTATACCTCTGAAGTTACAGTGGGTCGGGTCAAATCAAATCACAAATCTAATCTTCCTGAAGTTACAATGTAACAGATTGAAGCTACAAGTCTTATCTCCCTGAAGTTGCAGTGGAGTGGATCGAAGCAACAATTCCTATACCCCTGAAGATACAGTGGATTGGGAGATGCTACTTGAAGAAGAAAAACACCAAAGAAGTCGAGATTCGAAGAGACAAGGCAAAATTGGCCTTTTCAAAAGTCTTTGCTCTATTCCCATTGCACGACAATAAGCAAAGAGGGGCAGCTGTAGCAGGCCCATTTTGCCCGGGGCCCAATAAGACCCAAAATAATCAAAACAGCCCATCCATCAAACCCAACCTAAACCTAACCCTTGCAGCCCGATACCCAAAACAGAAAAAACAAATTTTTACCCTAGGTGCTCGCACCTAGGTCTTTCCCTAGCACTGCAGCACTGCCACTGGCCACCTCCCACTTGCCTGCAACAAGAAGTGACAAATATAATAAAATAACAAGTGTAAAGAGCTATAAAAGCCACCTAAAATCGATGCAATTTTTTACCAATTGAATAAAAAAAATCAGAGATTCAAGCACCCAGAGATACATTGATTCAACCATATACGAATACAGAAAAAATCAAATACAAGAAAATAGAGAGGAAACGAAAATATAAAAAAACCCTTACCTTATCGATTCGCCTCCTCTCACCGTCGAACGTCGTCGGCGTCTAAATACTCGAGGCCCCTATAGGTCTTATGAAGGTCTAAAAGGGCAACAAGGGTCGTTTTCTTTTGTGTAGTTTTTTTTAAAAAAAATCAGATTTAAATTTTTTTAAAAGGAAAAAGAGAAGAAAAAAAAGGGACTAAAAAATCATTTTTGTGCGGTTCCGACCGCCGTATACGGCGGGGCCACGGCGGAGCCGCCAGCCGGAGGTACAAACGGAGTAGGGGTCGACCAAGGGGAATTTCAGAGAAAAAAATCAAAGTTTTTTTTAAAAACTCAGTTTCAAATGTTTTTTTTTTGTTAATTTTTTTGTTTATATAGGGGTTAAATACGACGCCGTTTAGGGCTTGGTACTCAGACGCACAAAACGATGCCGTTTTGGCTCTGACCCAAGACCCGACCCGCTCCGGTCTAGGATTTGCGTGTTTTTCAACGGAAGAGCTAATTGCACCTTTAGCCCTTCCGCTTTTTAAGTGTTTTACAATTAAGTTTCTTTCGTTTTTAATTTTGGCCTTATAATTTGTTTCGTTTTCAATTTGGTCCGCCTTGAAACTGTGCGTTTTGGAGAGTGGGGATTATTTCCCATTTTGGTCCCTCCTTGTTATTCGCGCGTTCAATTTGGTCCTTTTCCTTTCTATTTACTTCTGATTTGCCCCAAAATTTTGTTTTTAAATTCAATTTAGTCCATTTCTTATTTTTGCTACTTTATTATTAAATTAATTAGTTTAATATTAATATTATTATTATATTTTCTTTTTGAATTTACTTATTTATTTTATTATCATATTACTAAATTAATTAATTTTGCAATATTATTATTTTTATATATATTTATCTACCTAAAATTTTTTATATACACACATTTATCTTATTCTATCACTTATCTATTTATATCCTTTTATATAATTTTAAAAGTTTAGTTTTTTTATTTTATTATATTATTATTAATATCATCATCATTAGTATTAATATTATTATTATTCTTAAATTGTTTTACACCATATTTATTTATTTATGCAACATTAGGTCTTTAGCTTCGAAATTTTTAGTTTGTTACTCTTATCATTTGTCATTTTATTTCTGGCTTGTTTATTTTATTTCAGTTCTTCATATTGTCATTCATATTAACATACTTATTATTTTGTCATGCACACAAACATCGTAACCCGTTTTACATTTCACCACAAAGCCGCGTCACATTTTACGCGATGAATTAAAAATTTTATTTTTAAAATAAGCGATGCCCCGTGTTTTTAAAAATTCGAAAGGTCGTTCCCTAACTTACGGGGTTTCGACCTTCTCGATAAATCTGAATAAACGAACGTTTTAAAATTTTTAGGTAATCTCGAGGATTACGAAAAGATCGTGTTCTAACTTACGGAACATGATTTCTTTCTAAAACCGAGATAATTAAACATCTTTCAAAATAAATAATTTTCGGTGTTTATTCTCGTTTCGGGGACTTGAGATATTTGTCTTAACTTACGGGACATAATGTTTTCCTCGATTAATGTGGAATATGCTATTTTCTCAAAAAAAAATTCAATTCAACGATATTTTAGCGAAGGATCGCATTTTAAAATTGCTTCAAATTTTCAATATTCAACACTAAAGACATCAAGTAATCAACTAGGTACCAATTTTTGGGCGTATCGAGGGTGCTAATCCTTCCTCATGCGTAACCGACTCCCGAACTCGTTTTCTGGATTTTGTAGACCAAAAATCATCGTTTTAATAAATTTAAACTTTTATTAAAATGATTGAATTATGAGGTGATCCAATCACACCTAAATAAAAAGGATTGGTGGCGACTCCCATGTTCGTTTTTGTTTTCAAAATCAAAGTCGACCCCGTTTCAAAAAAAATGGTTTCGACAGTCAAGTCTCATTATTAATATTTTAATTAATTTTACCCCTTTTCCAATTAGATTCTAACTCAATTAAAACACACTATTTTCAAATTAAACCTTGTAATCAAGTTTCATTTTAGATTAATTAATATAATAATACATGATTATATTATTTTAATACTTTAATTAATTATTTATGACCCTAATTTTGATATTCGTTTCAAACCCTCGATTTATAAATGCTTAAAGATAACATTATAAATCAGGGCATGACCACTTTCGGTTTTCATAAACCCGATTCTTTTAACCCGGTTTTTGGGATGTGACAAATGTTCTCTAGCCAACGTGGGATTAAAATAAACTTTTTAAGTATTAAAATTATATTTAATGAAATTAGTAAAGAATTGAGCTATAAGAGTATTCTCAGGTCAATGAAGGATTAAAATTGTAACATCTTGATCTAGGGGGGTGGTTCACAAATAAATAAATTTTGATGCGAATCGTGTCATAGAAAATAAATTGGTAGAGTGGCTTTGTGCGTTAGTGCAGCTACTCCCTTAGGTCGCAGGTTCGAGCAGTGGGGAAGGAGTAATTATTTTAGGCTTCTGGCGTTAAAGCTAGGGGAACCTAGCTAAGGAGTGTTTAAAAGAAAATTCTGATGCCTTTATGTCGTGAAATGAGCGCAGGCCGAATGGCTAGGACGCAGGAAGCTAAGGGGGAGGGCTTCAAGTGGTCACGCGTTCGAGTCACATTTGTAGCGAAAGGCATTATATTTTTGCCTTGGCGCTCATACGAGAGGGAGCTAGAAAATGAAGGCTTAAATGAAAATTTCACTGCGCCCATGTCATGAAACGTTCAGTAGTCGAGTGGCTGAGGTGTGGGGGATTCTGCCTCAGGTCTCGCGTTCGAGACCCGAGGGTGGCGCATGAGTGTGCTTATTCTTTTGCCTTTGGCAATTAATGCAGGAAGGAGCCTTGGGGAAGGATTAAAAGAAATATGCAGCGGGTTTTTGACATGAAAGTCAATTGGCCGAGTGGCTGGGGCGCTATACTGCTCCAGGTCTCGGGTTCGAAACTCCTGGGCTGCAGTGAGGTGTTTTGTTTTTTTCTTCTCTGGCATTAAATGCGTGAGGTAGCCAATCTTGGAAGCTTAAAGAGAAATTTGCGACGCTATTATAGCAGATACGCAGCAGTAGCTGGATGGTCAGGAGCTTGGGCAGTTTCTCCCAGGTCTCGGGTTCGAGACCTGGCAACTGCATATGGGTATTTTAATTTCTTTTTTGGTTTTGGTCGGCAGGTGGCAGCCTGCATGGGGGCACGCACGCATGCAAAGCATGCTGCCCATGTCTCCTTGGTGCTGCACGGTATGGGGAGGGAGAAAGGTGTTATTATTATTTTATATTTACTATTAATTATTATTATTATTATTATTAGTTATTTTATTTAGTTATTTTATAAGGTATATGGGCAATTAGTGTTATTATTTTATATTAGGATTTATTTTATTAATTAATGCATGGGGGAGTGTTCTATTACTATTTCATTTATTTTACTTATTATTTAGATGATAATGGAAACATGGGGTTAGCTTTCTCTCTTTATTTTAATTGTTGGAAATAGGAAGAACATTATGGGAATGATGCTATTTTGGGGGATGGAAATTTTATCAAAAGAAGAACAAATAAGAGAAGCTTGGCCGGCCATGAAGTTTTTGCAAGGGATTATTTCTTTTTTTTCCTTTCAAATCCTTTGCTTGGCCGATTGTTTGGCTAAGGAATCACCATTTTGTTTGAAGCCTGGCCGATGGTATAGCATGCCTTAGAGACTTGGATTCTTTCCTTCCTTTTTAGATTTAACATAAGCAAAATTCCCTTAGCATGTTGTTTCCCTTCCCTTGTGCATGCCGAAACTTTGTTCTCCTTCTTCCTCTCTTTGGTTCCTCTTGAAGTGGCCGGCAACCCCATCCTTTCCTCAAGGTTTGGCCGAAATTTTGGTGATCATCTAAGTGAAGAAATCGTCGAGTCCTAGCCGAATGTTGCATAGCACGTAGAGCATAGACCGAATCCACGAGAGGAGATGTATCATCGAAGGTTGGTAGCCGAAACTAAAGGATTTTGAAGGAGTCGTTCGGTCTCGTTTCTTCAAGGGTTTGACTATTCAAAGCATAAGGGGAATTTTAGAACTTCGGTAGACAAGGTATGAGGTCATTAACATTCGGCCAAGGGCCATTTTGGTATCTACATCTGACCGATTTATATACTTTGATTTTAGGGGTTAAATCGGCTATGAAACCAGAAGTTTTCGAGATTTCAAGTCACATTAGTTCGTATTAATCAAGGTTCGACCTAAGGCCCTATTCTGTTGAAATATGACCCATCCTTTGGATTGTTAATTAATCACATGAAACCCCTTATTAATAATCCATGATGGCCGAATATAGGGGCATTACGAGGACAAGTTCGGGACTTTTGTAATATCGCATAGATACGAGAATCCTAATTAAATCTCCGATTAAATAGGTGTGTAAAATCTTACACACTTTATTAGTATAAACTGTTATTTGATGATATTAATAACCTCTCATATGGTAACTTTGCTTAGTGGGCATAAGCTTGGTTTTCGGGTAAGTTTCCTTATTACTCGATTTACGATATATGTTGTATATGCCATCAAATGCTGAAAAAAATGCTATGCTATATTTGATTGCATGATATATGGAATCATGACACTTGTAATATGAGCATGATGATGGTGGGATTGATGAGAGGGAGTAATATTCGTGTCGACGGACACCAGTGTTTTGGTAACACATTGTGGCTACGGTCACCAGAGGTTTGGTACCTCCAGAGGTTTGGCACCTCATAGCGTCTCGTCCCTGTGGCTTAGTACCACCGTGGGTTGGCCCCACATTTGAGATACGGGATCGACGCCAGTGATTTGGTATCACACGATGGGTTGGCCCCATCATTTGATTGTGACTTCGGGTCACAAGTGGTTTGGCACCCCCAGTGGTTTGGCACCACACGTATTGACGGATATTGTGACTATAAGTCACCAGTGGTTTGGCACCACCAGTGGTTTGGTACCACACGGGGTAGAAAAGGAGCATGGATGGCTAGGTTGGGTTGCATAATTGCATGTCATACTAATATCTTGTGTATGAGTGTTATTTCCCGGGTTGGGGATTTATACACTGAGTCTTGGTGACTCACCCCTTCCCATACCATCTCGCAGGTGAGTAGAGCACGGATGCGGAGCCGAGGAGAGCTCGAGGCGGCCATGTTGGTTCTGTGGACTTGAAATTTTATTTTACCCCGTTTGAAGTTTAAATATTCACTATAATTCGATTGGGTTGTAATATGGCCGCTTATTATTATTTCGGATGGTTAGGTAGTTGTTTTACTTTACTTTATAACTAATGAACTTACGAACGGTTATGCAAATTGATTAAAAGTAACGTTTTCAAAAATAAGTACTCGTACGCGTTTTCAAGGAAAATATTACCATCGGGTAACGAGATTTTCTAAGCTATTGATCACGCTAATGTTCTAAAATTTAAATGGTTTTAAAAAGGAAGAATGGATTTTCAACTCAATCGGATTTACCAAATTTAACCCACTTGAGTTTTAACAAACACCGTTTTATACCCTTAGCAAAATTTTTAATTTCTACTATCAATCCAAACCTTTCAAACTTCTTTTATTCCGTGACATACCAGATCCGGTCATGGCTTGTGGGCCGGGTTTGGGGTGTTACAAAAATTAAATTTTTAATGAAAATAGTAAATAAGTGAACTATGTGAGTATTCTCTAGTCCATGTGGGATTAAAATTAACTTTTTATGAAAGTAGGGAAGAAATTGTCACTTATTTATAAGGTGAAAGTGAGATATGGGAGTGTTTTCTAGTCAATATGGGATTAAAATTAACTTTTTGAATGGAAATTGTCGAAAGCATTTCATTTTGTTTTAAAAAAACAGAGTCGACTTTTATTAAAAAACGAAAATAAAAAAAAGGGAGTCGCCATCGATATTTTTTGTGAGGTGTGATCGGGTCACCTTCGTAATTGGGTTGTTTTAATAAAATATTTCGATTTATCAAAACAACAATTTTGGTCTACGAAATTCAGAAAAAAAGGGTTTGGGAGTCAGTTACGCACGAGGAAGGATTAGCACCATCGTAACGCCCAAAATTCATACCTAGTTGATTAATTAGTGCCTTAGTGTCGAAAGCTAAAAATTCGAGGAAATTTTAAAAATATGATCATTTTACTAAAGCATTAAAACTGTCGAAAACGTCTTTATTTTTGACTCAATCGAGAAAAAAACGCGTCCCGTAAGTTAGGACACAGTGCCTTAAATTCCCGAAACAAGAAATCTCACTAAAATATTCATTTTTGTTTTAAAAAAGGATTCAATTATCTCGGTTTTCTAGAAAGAAATCATACTCCGTAAGTTAGAACATGATTCTTCTTAATTCCCGAGATTATTTAAAAAGTGTTTTTAAAAAACGTTCATTTATTCGAATTTATTGAGAAAATCGAAACCCCGTAAGTTAGAGAACAACTTTTCAAATCTCGAATTAAAATACGAAATATTGCTTATTTAAAACGACATTTTTAGTGTATCGAGTAAAATGTAGCACGATTTTGTGGGAAATGGGAAATGAGTTATAGTGCTGATATGCATAATAGAATAAAAATGATGAAGGTGGTAATGTAAATACAATAACAAGATAACGAATAACATAAATTTTGAAGATATATAAAGGTATAAGTAAATTAATGAATATATACAATAATGAGGGCAAAAATAAGATAAATATGAGATAAATAAAATATTAAGAAGGCATAATAAATGAAACAATAAATAAATACTAATAAAAGTTTAATTTAAAATTGAGGAAAGCAAATAAATATGTAAATAAAGAAATGTTAAGTAAAATAGTTTTAACAACAGCAACAACAATAATAATAGCAAAATGTACAAAAAGGAAAACAAGACTAATATGAAATTTAAATACGAAGAGAGTAAAAAAATAAAATAAAAATAAATAAATAAATAAATATGTAAAAAAATAGCCAAATAGATAAATAAATAAAAAAACATAAAAAAATCTATAAAGGGTAAATATTAATTGAACATGAGACTAAATCGGAATTAAAACAAAATTTAGAGCCTAAATCGTAATAAATAACTAGACAAAAATAGGACCAAAATCAAACACGCTTAAACTATCTAGGGCCTATGCGGCATGTAATATCCTAATTTTGTGGGTCTATGCATTTGGTATGTTGCATGGCTAAGTTAGTAGGCTAAGGCTTTAAGGTGTGTATTGGGCTCGGGTTTGGGCTTTAAAACCTGGGTTAAATGGCTGATAAATAGTGTTAGTTTATAATTTAATTTATATTATTAAGTTTAGTAGCCAGTTGGGCTTGTGGCCCAAAAATGGGAGGTGCTTTAGGTGGGCATTAAGGTGGCGTCACAAGGGGGAAGGAGTTTGGGCCTAGTGTGGCCGCTTGGGGCCCAAGTTAATGGGTAAAATTCGGCACTCCTAGGGGAAGGGGGTGGACGGCACAATGGCTAGAATTTAGGAGCTTTATTCCTTTTATTTAAGTGATTAAAAGCTGATAATTAAGAGAGGTAAGATAAGGGATGTGATGATAGATGGATAAGATAAGGGATAAAGGCTATCAGGAGAGGGGAGAGTTGGCCGAAACTCCAACTCTGAGGTGTGTGCATGTGTAGCCGAATTTAGTAGGAAGATATCATCTTTTTCTTTCATTTTTTCTTCTTTCTTTCACACTTTTTCCTCTTTAGTCGAAACTCTTCTCACCCACTTGCCTTGATTTTTTTTCTCTTCTAGCCGAAACTCCCTAGTGTTTCTCCTCTCCTCGAAAACCCTTTGAAAGCCGAATACTCCTTGTGCACATCATCTTCCTCCATAGCCAAATCTACAAGGGTGGTTTCATTTTCCCGAAGGTGCACCATAAGCCGCATACTCTTTAGTAATCTGGTGAGTTTCGGGATTTCTTTCCTCTGCGATTCCCCTATTTTTATTAAGTTCTAACTCGAAACACTTGTTCAAAGGCCCTGTCGATTTCACTCTCTGCCCCTAGAAGCCGAACCTGTCTCATTAAAAGTCTCCTATGCCTATTTGGTGGAAAAGCCGAAGGTAGGTGGTGGTAGGTTCGGCCGAATGGCCCTTTCTTGATTCTTTTCATTTGGCTGAAAGTCATATGGGCTAGATTGGTTTTGATTATCGGTTTGTTTGATATTTTGAGGATGGCCGAATGTAGGTAGATTGGTGGTGACGTTTTCTTGAAGACTTTCGGGATTCGACAGTTTAGGTAAGGTTGCGTTTTAGTGTTATAAGTATTTAATTAATTAGATCTCACCGTTTACGTTCGGATTAGTGACCAAGGAGTTATTATGGACAATATTAACAGTCAAGCAGTAGGAGGGGTTGGATCTGTAAACCCAAAGCCAAAGTAGCGTAGAAGCAGTGAAAGTGTTAGTACGAAAACCAGGTGTGTAACTCTTACTCACTTTCTTACTTAATATGTTAATGTTGTGTGTTGTTAAAAAGCCGGAATGACGGCAATGGTTACTAAAATACCCCTGGTGGGTAAAAGCGTGGATGCCGGGTAAGTTGTTATTATTACTTGCGATGAATGTGGTATATGAAAGCATGTTATTCTGTATACATAATTTGGTATGTTAAGCATGATCATACTGATGTCGTTACCATAAATATGTGTTATGGGTGATGAGAGGAGGGGGGAGTATGATCTATCAGACTGTCACCAGTGATTTGGTATCACACAGTGGGTTGGCCCCATATATTATAAAAATTGTGACTAAGTCTCAGTGGTTTGGCACCACCAGTGGTTTGGTACCACATATGTTATTATTGTAACTTCGGTTACCAGTGGTTTGGTACCACAAGGGGTAGATTTGGGAGACATGGATGGATACTTAGGTTGGATGGGCTGCATGACTTGCATATTATTGTATGAATTTGTGTAAGAGCGTATTTTCTCTTGGGATGGGGAATTATACACTGAGTCTAGGCGACTCACCCCTTCCGTTATATTTTGCAGATCAGGCTTAGATCGTGGATATGGAGCCGGAATGGACTCAAGGTGGCCATGCACAGCAGATGGTTTATTACAGAGTTTTCAATTCAGACTTAGTTGTTTTATTAAATTTTGGTTTTTCAGTTATGTAATAAGGCCGCTGAAGTATTTATTTTCGGTTTTCTTTTAGTAGATTCTAAAGTTTTTATTCAATACATTGATAAAGCTACGGAATGGATGTTCTCAAAACCTAATAAATACTTTTTTTTATATACCATGACTAAGTAATAGATACGAAAGAAACTATAAGGCAATCAAGTTTTATTTTAAAAGCCAAGTATCAACATGTATTACACATTGCAAAATACAACAACTTTCTCATAAAACAAGTCAACAAAACGGATTTTCAAAACATTTTCTTCCCGTGGCATGCCAGGTTCAGTTGTAGCGTTTTAACCGGGTTTGGGGTGTTACACGGCAAATATGTAACAGCCCAATTACGACCCTAATCGGAATGGTGGTTTCGGGACCACGAATCCAGGATAGAAAAATATATTAATTATTAATTTGATATCTATGTTATGTGGTTAAGCATGTGTTAAAATATTGTAGATTAATTTGTGTGTTTGGGTGATTAATTTAAGAAAAATGACTAAAGTGCATGAGTGGTAAAATTAGCCATTTGCTTGATTAGGGGGTTAAAACAAAGTGTCTTTTTAATTAAGGGGGTTTGTATTGCAATTATCCCTATTATTACTATAGTGGACGGCAAGGTGGTGTGATATATGTATATATTATATTATATTATAGTCAGTGGTATATGTTAATATTATATTATAATTAATTGTGTACAATGGAATAAAACATAAAAGAATTAAGGGAGCCATTGCATGTTCATCTTTTTGAGCTTCCTTGGCCGAATATAGCAAAAGAAAAAGAAGAGAAAAGCTCCTTATTGTTCGGCACTCATCAACTAAAATTTGGTAAGCTTAAGTCTTGTATTTTTTATAATTTTTGCATTTTTGTGATTGTTGATCATTTTCCTATCAAGCCCATGTATTAATTTTGTACATTGATTATGTATGTGAGAAATGCTATTGATGATAGGTTGAGTTTTGTGATGGTTTTTGGTATTAAATAAAAGCTTGGAGCTAGATGAGCATCTTTTGTTTTTGAGCTTTTGATAAATATTGTTAATTAAGGATTTATTTGTAAAAAGAAAAATTTTAGAGATTAAGATGTCAAAAAGATGGGTTGTATAGGCTTGTAATGGGAGGAGGAAGATTCGACCTTATTGGAAGATGTCCAAATTTTGAGTAGATTATGAGTTGTGTATTAGGGACTAAATTGTAAGAGTTGTAAATGTTGGGGGCAAAATGGTAAATTGCATAATTAAATGATTTTGGATCAAATTGGATGAATATATTTTTGAATGAATTTAAATTGGAATTGTTTAGATCAAGAATAAAAGGAAACGGGATTGGATCGGGGAAAAGCTAAGTTGAACGACTAGCCAGGAAGTTTAATCCGTCGATTTTCGAGGTAAGTTTATAAGCAATCGGTTTAATTGAGTGGTTATTATAAATAAATTTATATGTGCAAATGAATTTAAGGATTTAATTACTAAATTGCCGAATGGGGTATGGATTTATAAGTATGAAGATCGAATGTGGTTTATTATGTACATGTATATGGGTATATCCCTTGTATTAATTGAAATTAGCATATAAAAATCCAATCTTGTCGAATGTGATATGGTATGAGAATGAGTATATATGGATTAGCCGAATGTTAAGTTGAATAATATATATGTATGATTGAAAAAGGGAGCTAAATATGAATATGAAATGAGTTGGATGTTTGTATTGAATATATGGTTGAAAATATATATTGTGTATATGTATATGATTTGTGCCAAATGAAATAGTATGACATAGAGAAATTGAATTGTTGCTGTTGGGTAATTGTATAATTGTTTATATATGCATGAGTTTGAAATTATAAGTGTTCGTTTATACAAAGAAAGGTTCGGTTGAGGGGCACTATGTGTGCGAGCTGGAGTACCGAGCACTATGTGTGCGAAATCGATCTAATGGTACTGTGTGTGCAGAGGAAATAAGTAACGGCACTAAGTGTACGATACGTTACATGAATTGCACTGTGTATGTGGAAGAAATAAGTAACGACACTAAGTGTACGATACGTTACATGAATTGCACTGTGTGTGCGGAAGAAATAAGTAACTGCACTAAGTGTGCGATATGTTACATGAGTTGCACTGTGTGTGCGGATTATCAGACCTCTCAAAGACATGAACCAATGATTGAAGAGGACTATATGAGAAATGTAAGTAAATGTTGCATGGAAAATTTTATAACGTGGTACTAAGGAGGTAAGTAGCTCTTGTACTTAAGATCATAGATATGTAAAGTATTCATTAATTGTTAAGCTTGAACTTAAAGGGTAGGAGTATTTGTACATATCCGGTTTGGAGAATTCATTGCATATTATATTGATATATGGTATTATATTATAAGAACTGTTGTTATGAACTAATGAATGATTGCGTTAATTGATTTCCATTTATAATGAATCATTAGATATATGTTTTAATTTGCTTATAACTTACTAAGCTAAGTTAGCTTACCGTGCGTTTGTTTGTGTGATTATGGTTTAGATTTTGGAAGCTAGCTCGTGCTCGGGAATCTTCGTCAAAGTCATCCGCACTATCATCTAACCTCGGTATTCTATAAGTTAGACCCCTTTTTGGAAATCTATGGCATGTATAGGCAATATTCTTTTGGATTTTGTATGAACGATATGTAAATATATATATATACATAAGCCATGCGAAAATGGCTTTACTTCCATATTTAGGGATGGGTTGGCTTTAAATTATTGAACTTGATGATGATGTTTGTGTATGTTCGGTTGGTGGTAAGTTTAATTTGAGAGCTTATACCGTAATATTACATATACGTCATCTGTGAATGCATGAACATGGATTGAATAAAACATATAGTATGTTTTGAATGGTGGATGATCGTACGTGTATATAAATAGATATATATACTTATAAGTCATGTTAAGTTATGAGATAATTATATTATACTTTATATATGTGACTTTTGGATGTGATATAATAATGATATAAATGTGGTATAATCAATTTATAGATGCGGTCATAGTATCCATAAAATGTTTGAGTATGAATTTATAAAGGATTTGAATTAAAATAGCATTGAAACATTTAGTCTTTTTATATACATGTGTTTTACTAAGTATCATTTATATTTAGGGATATATAACATTACAGGTCATGTTTTTCTGAGTTGTATACATCTGAATATAATGCGTATATGATCTTGAGTGAGATTGAATATTATATGTATAATTCGGTTTGGCATAAATTTTTTTGGTATGAGTTTATTGGCTTAAAGTGTTTAGTACTTTGTTGGTGAAATGAGTACAAGTCATGTGCATATTCGGTCATGGTGAAATACTTACCAAATGAATAATAATTTACGCCATTTAAATAGTACTTCTTTTATGTGTATTTGATAATGTAGAATCGTGGAATATATATATATATATATATAAATGTTTTAGTATTCAATGATAGTATAACATTATTAATGGTGCATTTTGACTATGATCATATTGAAAGGTATATAAAGCTGTGATAAAATGATTTATATGTATATGTTGAATTGGGGATTTGTCTAGTAATGCCTCGTAACCCTAATCCGGTGACGGGCACGAGGTAGGGGTGTTACATTTGATTAGTATCAGAGCTACGGTTTAGTCGATTCTCGGACTAACGTAGCGTGTGTAGGTCTAGCTATACATGCCATAGTTTATAATGTGATAGTGTGATGACTTCTGATAGTGAAATGTGTTTATTTCTTCTATATAGTAAATGGATCCTGATCCCGAACGAGCTTTAGCTGATGATGTTGAGAGCGCGGCACTTGTTCCCGCGCAAGGGACCGCGCCAGAAGAATCTCGACCGGTTACGAGTAATCCCGATGAGGGGGCTAGACAAGCCTTTTATAGCATGATGAACGATTGGTTCAGTCAGTATATTCGAGCCAATTCGACTGTTCAACCACCCCTGAATCCGAGCATTTCCCCTATAGTACCGGTGGTACCCCCTATTATGAATCCTGAGAGAGTAAACAAGCCTCCGTTTGGTTGTATTAGAAAACACGGAGCTCAAGAATTTAGAGCCGAGGATGATGATGATGATGCAGAGCGAGCTGAATTTTGGCTCGATAATATTGTCCGTGTTTTTGATAAGCTGTCCTGCACACCCGATGAGTGTCTGAAGTGTGCTATATCATTATTACGGGATTCTGCCTACTATTGGTGGAATGCTCTCGTGTCAGTTGTACCGAATGAGAGAGTTACTTGAGACTTCTTTCAGACGGAATATCGTAAGAAGTACATAAGTCAATGCTTCATAGACTCTAAGCATAAAGAATTTCTCGAGCTCAAACAGGGCCGTATGACTGTGTCCGAGTACGAGCGCAAGTTTGTGCGACTTAGTCGCTACGCTCGTGAATGTGTTACATCTAAGGCTGCTATGCCGGAGATTCGAAGATGGTCTGAATGAAGATATAAAGCTTCTGGTTGGCATTCTTGAAATTGAGTTCGTTGTGTTGGTTGAATGAGCTTGTAAAGCTGAAGAGCTAGGAAAGGAAAAGCGGAAAGCCGAGTTTGAAGCTAAAGACTTTCGAAAGAGATCTGCAAGTAAATTTTCTCAGATGGCAACGAAAAAGTTCAAGAATGATTGTAGTCGATCCAAACCTAACACCAGGATTTCTATACGAGAACGACCACCAGTGAGTTCTCGGGCTACATCAGTTGCTAGTGTTGGCAATGCTCGATCGAGCAAACCAGAGTGTCAGTAGTGTGGCAGACGGCATTTCGACGAGTGCTGGGGTAAATCTATTAATCGCACTTGTTATAAGTGTGGTTCGCAGGATCATTTTGTTCGGGATTGCCCGGAAACAGCTGAAAAAGGCGTTGTTCAGAGCGTGAGACCGAGCAGCACTACAGCTAGAGGTAGACCATCTCGTAATATGGGAGGTAGGAGTGGAGCTCAGAGAGGAACGTCAGATGTGGCTATTCGATCAGAGGCTCGTGCACCGGCTAGAGCTTATGCCATTTGTACCAGAGAGAAGGCTTCATCTCCAGATGTCATTACTGGTATTTTCACTTTCTTTGATACTAGTGTTATTGCCCTGATTGATCCCGGTTCAACTCATTCATATGTGTGTGAAACATTAGTATCCAGTAAGACTCTACCTGTTGAGTCTACTGAGTTTGTGATTTGGGTTTCGAACCCCTTGGGTCGATGTGTGCTAGTTGATAAAGTGTGCAAGAATTGTCCTTTGATGGTTCGAGACTTATGTTTTCCGGCCGATCTAATACTATTACCTTTCGACGAGTTTGATATTATCCTTGGTATGGATTGGTTAACAGTTCACGACGTGGTAGTGAATTGTAGACGAAAGACTATCGACTTGAGATGCCAGAATAACGAAATAATTCGAATTGAGTCTGCAGATTTGAATAGGCTACACGCTGTGATATCTTCGATGTTGGCTCGACAGTATTTGAGGAAGGGTTGTGAAGCTTATCTTGTGTATGTAATTGATAGCAAGGTAACTGAAAAGAAGACTGAATCTGTATCGGTTGTTAGTGAGTACTCGGATGTGTTTCCGGAGGAATTACTGATAAACCGTAATAGTAACATACTTTAATCCCACATTTAGTATGCTTTTGGATGATTTAAGCCTCGATTTATATAAAAAGGTGCTCTTAATCCTTTCTTTTCATGTCTTATACCCAGGAAAGCAGCCGAGGATGAAAAGAACATAAAATGGGTCCAAAACGGAGTAAATTGGGCCAAGGTGGAAATCGACACGGCCTGGACTTAAGCTCACACGGTCGTGCCTTGTTGATCATCTAGAACACGGCATGACCCCCGACTCACACGGCGTGTGACATGGCCGTGTCCCTGTCGTGGCAATGAACAATTTCATTCGAATTTGGATACTTTGGGGCAAAGAAACACATTCCAAGAGCCTATATATACCCCCTAAGTTCATCCTTTAAGGGGGCGGTTAGCTAGGCCAAGGAGCCAAGCCGAGAAGGTCAGATTTGTGGGAATCACTCGAAGATAGCCAGTTGATCCATCCCAAGAAGCCAGAATTCTACTCAAGACAGCGGATTTCTCCTTCAATTCCTTCAGGGAGTTTTAGGGATTTCTTATATTTTGTTTTATCTTTTCTCTTGAGATGTTTTCTTTATTTGTTATGAACTAAATCTTTCAGATACCTGAAGGGGATGAAACCTAGATGAATCTTGTTATTATTTTTCTGAATTTTATGATAAATACTTAGTTTGTTCTTAATTATGCAAGCTTAATCCAAATTTGATGTGCTTAGGTGGAGGAGGAATAGACCCTGCTTAAGAGTAGATCTAGCATAATTAAGCGGAGTTGATCGCACGCCTAGAGATAGGGTGACGAGATATTGCCGGATTAGGGTGAAACCTAATATGAGAGTCCATAGATCGATTTACTGCTATTCTAGGGGGTTATTATTCGAGAAAGAGATTTTCGTTAATTAACCTAGGCTTAGACGTTATTCGCCTCGAGAGTGGGCTTAATATACGTTAGGGAGTCTTACGGATCAAACTAAGTAAATAAATCGTATGGTTCAGGATTAAATAACAAGTGAAGTCTAGGCGGATTCTTTCTGAGGGTATCGTCTTAATCAATTGAGTTTTTCCTAAAGTTATTTTCCCAATTCATCCTTTTTTTCTTTGTGTCTTTGGCTTAGTAATTAGTTTAGATTATATTAAAGCTGCTTCACTTATTTTAGGCTAAATAATAAAAAGAAGGTTAGTATTAGTACTTTTAGTTCCTTTGGGTTCGATAATCCGGTCTTGCTTAAGCTATACTACTGTTCGATAGGTACACTTGCCTTCAATCGTTGTTAGAGTTAGTTTCCAGGTTTGATCATTCTCTTTATAAATTTTAAAACTCGACAGACACACGATCAAGTTTTTGGCGCTGTTGCCGGGGAACTAAAATATTAAGAAAACTCTATTTTTATTACTTTAGCCATTATTTTTAATTTTTGCAATTTACTTTTATAATCTAGGTTTTGCTAAATTTCCTTTCTTTTTCGCAGGTACCTCTAGTTTATGACTAGAAAGAACCCGAGAGGACCGTTAGTATACGATAGTGAAATTGAAGCTATCGCTCGTAGGAATCGTAGAGAAATCAGGCGAGCCCTAAGTTACACAGAAGAAAATCAAGAAGACAGATCCAATCCTACTGAAGGGATGGACGAGAATAATCCACAACCACATGATGTGGGAGAAAATAATGCTCCACATACAATGTTTGACTATGCTAAACTGCATTTAACAGGAGCAGAATCGAGTATTGTTAGGCCTACTATAGCTGCTAATAATTTTGAATTAAAGCCTAACACAATACAAATGATTCAACAATTTGTTCAATTTGATGGTTTACAGGACGAAGACCCAAACACTCATATAGCTAATTTCTTAGAGTTCTGTGATACCTTCAAAATAAATGGCATTTCTGATGATGCCATACATCTTTGGTTATTTCCCTTTTCATTAAGGAATAAAGCTAAACAGTGGTTGAACTCGTTACCACGAGGGTCAATCACCACATGGGAGCAAATGACTGAAAAGTTTTTATTGAAATATTTCCTACCGGCCAAAACAGCCAAATTACAGAATGATATCTCTTCTTTTGTGCAGATGGATTTCGAAATATTATACGACACATGGGAGAGATACAAGGATCTCTTGAGAAGGTGTCCACACCATGGTCTACCCTTGTGGCTACAAGTCCAAACTTTTTATAACGGTGTAAACCCCTCAACGAGACAACTAATTGATTAGCCGCCGGTGGAACCCTGAACAACAGAACTCCTGAAGCAGCCTACGAGTTCATTGAAGAAATGTCACTGAATAATTATCAGTGGCAAGTTACAAGGACGAAACTGACAAAATCAGCCGGAGTTTACAACTTCGATGCGATAACCATGCTATCAACACAAGTAGAGATGATGAATTAAAAGATTGATAGTTTATGTTCTTCACAGGCACATCAAGTCATGCAGTGCGACGCAAGTGGAACCGTGGCGAATCCTGAGTACCCACCCTACCAACCAGGCGTAGAGAGCGAATAGATGAACTATATAGGTAATAATTTCAGATCCAATAATAATCCTTATGGTAACACTTACAATCCAGGTTGGAGGAACCACCCAAATTTTTCATGGGGAGGTCAAGGAAATCAAGGAAATCAAAGGCAAAAACCTCATCAAAATTTCCAAAATCAGCCATATCCACAAGAGAAAAAACCAAATCCCGAAGAGATGCTGACGAAGTTCATGGCAAGCACAGAAAACCATCTCCAAGATACAGAAAAAAACACTCAAAAATCAACAAACATCGGTTGACAAGACCAAGAACTGAATTGGGGAACTTACTGAGTCAGTAGGGGAAGTCAGTAAGGCGGTCGGACAACTTACAAAGTTAATGTCTGAACGACCGCAAGGACGTCTACCAAGTAACACGGAGATTAATCCAAAGGGGCAAATTCAAGCCATCACAGCTCATGATAGTAAAGTGGTAGACAAACCAAATGAGGTGGACGAAGGTAAAATAGAGGTAACTCAAGAAAAGCCAAAACCGGTAATCAAGGAATACCAACCTCGCATACCTTACCCCGAAGCCATAAAAAGAGATGATACAGAGGAACAGTTAGGTAAGTTTCTTAAACTTTTAAAGAAATTACATATTAACTTACCTATTCTTGAAGCTCTTTTTCAGATGCCAGACTCGAGAAAATTTTTAAAACAACTCTTGACGAACAAACGCAAATTAGACGAAGAGCCACATGTGGAATTAAACGCAGTATGCTCAGCAATGTTACAGAATAGACTACCGCGGAAGCAAAAAGATCCAGGGAGTTTTACTATTCCATGTTTAATTGGTAGTTTAAATGTTGATAATGCGTTAGCTGATTTAGGGGCAAGTATAAATGTCATGCCTTACACATTGTTTAAACGACTACTAGGGAAGCCCAAACAAACTAGGATGAGTATTCAATTAGCTGATAAAACTGTTAGAATTCCTAGGGGCATTATCGAAGATGTTCTTGTCAAAATCGATAAATTCGTTTTCCCAATTGATTTTGCTGTCTTAGAAATGGATGAGGATAATTCAATCCCCTTAATTCTAGGAAGACCTTTCCTAGCAACTGCTAAAACTAAAATTGATTTTACCATAGGAGAACTCATACTTTGTGTAGGTAACAAATCAATCAGTCTTCAAGCTCTTGACTCGACCAGGACAACAATCGGTGAAGGTAAGAAAGACAATTCATTTGATAATCAATTTGTGCAACCCTCATCGCAGGAAACACCGCAAGCATACAACCCTGAGCCAAATCATAGACCCCAAGCCGACAAAATAGAATTACATAAGGAAAAAAGCCTAAGGGTCGACAAACTAAAAGAGCAAGAAACACAAATCAAAGAGGAACAGGAACCGGCCGAAGTAAAACCTAAGGAGCCCCCAGAAGAGCTCATAGGAACATCGAATCACTTCAAAATAAGAGACCAGGTACACAATATCTTCCCGCACGAAACAGTCGAGGTAAGCAATCTAACATTCGACACCTTTAAGGTAAACACTTCTCGACTTGAACTTTGTCAAGAAAATAGAATTGTAAGCATGGGGGAAGATATTCAAACCTTTAAACCTCCTTGATGTTTTTTTTAATTACGAGAAAAGTTTAGCTTAAGACTATAAACGAGCGCTTCTTGGGAGGCAACCCGAGCACTAACACTATTTACATTCAAATTTATTTTCAGTTTCTTTTCTTTCCTCTTTCCTTTCCTGAACATCTAGTTTTAAACTAACAAAAAGTGCAGAATTCCAGACCACACGGTCTTGCACATGGCCATGGCCGTGGCCGTGTGGACCATAAGAAACCCCATACTGACATAGCAGAGGCCGTGCGAATCAAATCCCAACTAATTTCGACGTCACGGATCCAACCACTACCCCACAGGCACCGACAAAGTGGCACGGCCGTACCCCACGATCGTGTAAAGCTACTGACTTACCAAGCACGGGTAGAACACGCCTGTGCCTCCCAACCGTGGCATCATACTGACTTCTCAGACACGAGTGTGACTGGCTGAAACACGCAGCCGTGCGAGGTGGTTCTGTGATTTGACACGCCCTCAGACCACGGGCGTGGGAACGTGCCAGATTTGAGCTCCTATTTAAACCCCACAGCCCTTCCCCTTCCCCCCATCTTCTTTCTTCCTTCTTTTCCTTTCAAAATTTCTCTTCTTTCCTTAGAAAAGGTGTCCAGACTCTTGAGCTACACTAAAATCATGCCGAAGAAGCGTAAGAAGGCAAGCATAGTCTCCACAAAGGAGACCCTACACATAAGTTCATGCCGGCCGCTTCATCCAAACACCAAGCCAAGGGTCTTTGAGACCATTTAGTTTCTTTTTTTTTTCTCTTTTGCTTCAATTTCCTTATCTTTACTTCTCTTCTACTCTAGTTAGTTTAATTTATTTTAGTTTCTTAGTGTCAGGTTCGCCAGGCTGCTTGGGAATCACGCCACTTCCACCACCGTCAGCACCTCCGCAACCCTAAAGGTCACCTCGCGAACCATCCTACAATAAGGACTCTTCGGTCCATTTTCCTTTTCTTTTATTTTATTCTCCTTCTTAGTCTCCTTCACTTTAGCTTACTTTTCTTTAATTACATATTTATTTTATTTTAATTATGTCTTAATAAACCCTGGCTAATCCTTCACGAGCTCCCCAATTTCTTCATCTAGCACAGGATCGTCATCCAGACCGACCCTCTAAACATACACACCACGACCTCTACCATCCTCCAAGGACACCATCCAAAATTCAAGAAGTATTCTTTCCCCTTCTATTTTGATTTATCCCTTAAATTTTATATCCATCTTTGTACATTGAGGGCAATGTACATCTTAAGTGTGGGGGGTGAATATTTATTTAAAGAAAGGGCTTAACTTTTTGCATTATTCTCAAATCCGGCCTAACTTTCTTCATTATTCTCAAATCCCTGAATTTAGCCTTGTTTTTAAGTAAATTTTTCATATTACTAATTAGGATGGAATTTTTAAGTCATTGATAATTGTGCATTGATGATTAAATTTGAAGAATACTAGAGAATCAAGCATGATAAGTCTAATTTTTCAGAATTAAAATTTTTAGGCTGTCTACCTGAATTTGAATATTACCTTAAAGTTTGAAATTTACAAGGTTTATGTCAAAACACCCATAATTTTTGTGAGATTTTGATCCTATTAAAGCATATAGTTTTTTTCATGCTCACTTTATTGATTATGAGTGTGTCAACTGTGAACTGTTATTCTAGAACTTGCCTCAATTATACATGTTGAGACCACACCTATGATTTGATATACTGAGATGATAAAGGCACCTAGGTTTTAACCCACTCACTCCACTAAATAGCCTACCTTCACAACTAACCCCTAGTAAACCCCGTTGATCCTAACGACCCTTTTTATTGACTTACCAGCTAATATTAACCAAAACCCCTTTGTATTTGTTATCACCATTCATTTTGACTACCCTTATGTCGATATTTGATTTGATTAGTTACCTGATTATACTATTAGTTTAATTTATCATTTATTATTAGTTTTTTTAAAAAGTATATTCATTATTAGTTCCATAATTAAATGAGCTTACATGTTAAAATTCCACATCTTGAGGAAAAGCTCGTATTATTAGTTCTGTAATTATTTAGGATTAGTTCAATTTTTGTTAGTTAGGCAATTTGTCAGGTCAGTCTCGATTTTAACCCTCTAATTCAGCCTTTATCCATACCTTTAACCCTAGCCCCGTTACAACCCTGACAAAGACCTTTTGATCTGTTTATCATCTCATTTTAAAGTGGTGGAGATTTGATTTTCAGGCAAGCCTATGGGATTAACTTTTCAGGTTCGACTTATGAGTGATTATTTTTCCTGAACGTTAAACACTTAAGAGTGATTTGAGTGAATCTTTTGTGAGGATATCAATCCTTGTCGATTTTGAACTAAAGGTAATTATTTAGATAAGGGGAGACACCTATATTTTCGCGATACAAATGTATGACTTATCTTGTTTGAATCTTTAAGACTCTTTGAGTTGAATCATCCATGTATAAATTATCTATGAATTATGATGAGACATTGTTAATAGGAATTATGAATCATGGAAAGTTCGTTTTAATTGTAAGTTGAGAATTTTGCTTGAGGACAAGCAAAAGCTTAAGCGTTGGGGTATTTGATAAACCATAATAGTAACATATTTTAATCCCACATTTAATATGCTTTTGGATGATTTAAGCCTCGATTTATATAAAAAGGTGCTCTTAATCCTTTCTTTTCATGTCTTATACCCAGGAAAGCAGCCGAGGATGAAAAGAACATAAAACGGGCCCAAAACAGAGTAAATTGGGCCAAGGTGGAAATCGACAAGGCCTGGACTTAAGCTCACACGGCCGTGCCTTGTTGATCATCTAGAACACGGCCTAACCCTCGACTCACACGGTCGTGCCTCATTAAAGAAGTCCGAACACGGTTTGAAGACTTGACACACGGGCGTGTGACATGGCCGTGTCCCTGTCGTGGTAATAAACAATTTCATTCGGATTTGGATACTTTGGGGAAAAGAAACACATTCCAAGAGCCTATATATACCCCTTAAGTTCATCCTTTAAGGGGCAGTTAGCTAGGCCAAGGAGCCAAGTCGAGAAGGTTAGATTTGTGGGAATCACTCGAAGATAGCCAGTTGATCCATCCCAAGAAGCTGGAATTCTACTCAGGACGGTGGATTTCTCCTTCAATTCTTTCAGGGAGTTTTAGGGATTTCTTATGTTTTGTTTTATCTTTTCTCTTGAGATGTTTTCTTTATTTGTTATGAACTAAATCTTTCAGATACCTGAAGGGGATGAAACTTAGATGAATCTTGTTATTATTTTTCTAAATTTTGTGATAAATACTTAGTTTGTTCTTAATTATGCAAGCTTAATCCAAATTTGATGTGCTTAGGTGGAGGAGGAATAGACCCTGCTTAAGAGTAGATCTAGCATAATTAAGTGGAGTTGATCGCACGCCTAGAGATAGGGTGACGAGATTTTGCCAGATTAGGGTGAAACCTAATATGGGAGCCCATAGATCGATTTATTGCTATTCTAGGGGGTTATTATTCGAGAAAGAGATTTCCATTAATTAACCTAGGGTTAGACGTTATTTGCCTCGAGAGAGGGTTTAATATACATTAGGGAGTCTTACGGATCAAACTAAGTAAATAAATCGTATGGTTCAGGATTAAATAACAAGTGAAGTCTAGGTGGATTCTTTCTGAGGGTATCGTCTTAATCAACTGAGTTTTTCCTAAAGTTATTTTCCCAATTCATCCTTTTTGTCTTTGTGTCTTTGGCTTAGTAATTAGTTTAGATTATATTAAAGCAACTTCACTTATTTTAGGCTAAATAATAAAAAGAAGGTTAGTTTTAGTACTTTTAGTTCCTTTGGGTTCGATAATCCGGTCTTGCCTAAGCTATACTACTGTTCGATAGGTACACTTGCCTTCAATCGTTTTTAGAGTTAGTTTCCAGGTTTGATCATTCTCTTTATAAATTTTAAAACTCGACAGACACACGATCAATTACCGGGATTGCCACCTGTTCGTAAGGTAGAGTTTGGGATTGAGCTAGTGCCAGGAACCACTCCGATATTGATAGCTCCGTATAGAATGGCACCGATTGAATTAAAAGAATTGAAAGCTCAGTTGCAAGAATTGACAGATAAAGGTTTCGCCCGACCGAGTTTCTCTCCCTGGGGTGCGCCCGTTCTATTTGTGAAAAAGGACGGAACTTTGAGAATGTGCATTGATTATCGGTAGCTCAATAAGGTAACATTTAAGAACAAGTACCCGTTGCCACATATCGATGATTTATTTGATCAGCTTAAGGGAGCCTCGGTGTTCTCGAAAATTGATCTGAGGTCAAGATATTATCAGCTGCGAGTTAAGGAATCGGACATACTGAAGACTACATTTCGGACGAGATACGGTCATTACGAGTTCTTGGTGATGCCATTTGGGCTCACTAATGCCCCTGCTATTTTTATGGATCTGATGAATCGAGCATTCAGACCGTATCTAGATCGGTTTGTAGTTGTATTCATAGATGACATACTAATCTATTCACGAGACAAAACCAAGCATGCTTAGCATTTGAGGCTAGTGTTATAGATTTTGCGTGATAAGCAATTGTACGCAAAATTCAGTAAATGTGAGTTTTGGTTGAATGAAGTCAGCTTCTTGGGGCATGTTATTTCATCGTTGGGTATTCGGGTTGTCCCGATGGGGGTCCTAACAGACGTTCGATAAGCATAGATGGTAATTTCTCATGCCAATATTTATGAATCTTAATCATTTTCCCCACGACCCCTTTTTTACCCCCACTGCATCATTCATTTTGAGGCAATATGGTGTTTAATCTTGAACAAACTGCAAACTTCTTATACCGTGCTGTTGAACACATTTAGTGCATTGTCAGATATGATCCTTTTTGGCATTCCATACCGACATATGATTTTTTTTCAATAATTTGTTGACTGTCGACTTTGTGACATTGGCATATGAAGTAACTTCCACCCACTTAGTGAAGTGATCGACGACCACAAAGATGAATTGATGTCCGCTAGAAGCTTTTGGTAAGATCGGCCCAATAACATCCATGCCCCACATAGAGAAAGGCCATGGATTCCACTGATTCTTTGTAAGGTAGGATCTATTTCTCATCTTGTTTTACCATCCTTAACAAATTAGGAGATAAGCTACAGTCTCGATCATCTTCAAAATCCTAAGGTTGCTCTAGACACATATCTTGCTCAAAAGGAGGTTCTGAGTTAATAACGGTGCCGCTCATATCATTGATATCTAGAGACCTGTTATGAGGATGAAGGAGTATCCAAAGAACAAAAGAATCTAAGAATATTTATCTGTATAGTATGATTATGAATGAAATGGAAACAATAAAAGAATATTTGCTTAGAATTAGACACAAAGATACATTTTATTGAAATAAAGATGTTGGACATAAGCCTATTTCACAAGAGGATTCTTATCGCTCCTATGCTTAAAGCAATAAGCGTGTTTTGAACATTACTCCGTATTAGCTCTAAAGTATACAGGAACCTCTTCCACAGTCCTATTGTTCAAAACATTTCCAAGTATGTAAAGGTAGATGCATGATAAATTTTCTTCCCTGGCTCCCTCTTCGGATACAGCGTCAATGTTCAGATTTCCCAACATTCCTTCTGGGCCTTTGACTTCTTCAATGAATTCCAACTCTTTATTATCCATCATGCTCTGTACTAAAGCTTTGAATTCAGCGCACGCTTGGATTTCATGTCCTTCTTCTGCGTGGAACTCACAGTAGCTCCTCATCTCTTTGGGTATCTCTTCCAAATCCTGAATGATTAATCCCTTATCTATCATTTGTTTCAAAACCCATTTCAATGAGGTTTTTACTTCTACAATATTCTCTTGATTCTCTTTCCCGTATTCTCGATTATCGCATTTATGCCCTTATCAGCATGGTTGGGTAACAGATTTTCTACATCAGACGGATTGTCAAATTTCACAATCCCCATTTTGATGAGCCTTTCGATTAACTTTTTAAAAGTGGTGCAGTTTTCTATCGAGTGTCCTGTGATTCTTGTGTGGTACTCGCATTGGGCGTTCTCATCGTACCATTTAGGGAACGGAGGCTACATAGGTTCTGAGTAAAACGGAGATATCATATGGGCATCAAATAGATTTTGGTACAACTCCCTATACGTCATGGGGATGGAAGTGAACTGGAGTTTTTCTGAGTTTGGCCTCGAGTTGGATTCTTACCTTGAAGGGCCTTGATAGCTGGTGGTTATGGCCCTCGGCTGGCCCACAGTGATTGGCTTGGGATACTCTTTATTATACAGGCTCAAGTTATTCACTTCATTTTCCTTGTTCTTTTGGGTTGACCTCTTTGTGTTTTCTCCAGCCTCTATTTTTCCACACCTTATTGCATTTTCTATCATCTCGCTGGACATTACTATATCTGAAAAGCTCATGGTAGCGCTTCCCAACATATGGTTAATGAACGTGGCTTTCAGAGTATTGATGAAAAGCATTGGTGTTTCCTTCTCTAAAAGATGTAGCTGGACTTGTATTGCCACCTCTCTCCATCTTAAAGCATACTGCCTGAAGCTCTTATTCTGTTTCTTCTCTATATTCTGCAGCATGATTTTGTAGGGTGTCATGTCTGTCACTGACTATATTGCTTCATAAAAACTTGTGCTAAGTCTTTCCATGAATTGATTTTGGTAAGACTCAGTTGGTTGTACCATTTAGCTGCTGACCCGATCAGACTGTCTTGAAAGGAGTAGATCAACAATTGATCAATATTGACATATCCTGTCATCTTTCGACAGAACATAGTAATGTGAGCTTCAGGGCAACTAGTCCTGTTATACTTTCCAAACTCTGGAATTTTGAACTTGGGAGGGAGTACTAAATCTAGGACCAAATTTAGGTCATTGGCATTGATTCCGCAATGGTAATCAGCATTTTCCATTGCCCTGAATTTTTCTTCTAGCCATCTGCATCGATCCTCAAGTTGCTTTGGCAGCTTCACTCTTGTTTTTTCCATTTCTGCCATATCATCTAGATCAGGAACAACGGGATTAGTTGGATTATCCCCTGGATTAGAGCCTGAGCTTGTTTGGTAGTTCATTGGTGCCGAGGTACCGACTTGATACTATTGGGGTCTGATCGTAATGGGTACCCTTTGTGGCTACACATCTGGTTGTGCCTGGACGTTTATCGGGGTAAAACCTGGGGGGTAAATGGGATTCTCATTATCATCCCCTAAATTGACTATAGAGCTCTTTCCTTTTTTTAGCCCTCCAGTCAGCAACTGGGTTAATTGGCTCATCATATTCTTTTGGGATTCTAGCATCTGATCCCTCATGTCTTGTTGAATTTTGGCCAATTGTTCTTGCATTTGTATTTGCAACTGATCTTACATTTCTTTTTGCATTTCCTCTAATCTTTCCAATCTTTGGTCCATTGCTTTAGTTTTGGCGCGAGTACTGTAACGATGTTCGATTGGTTGGCTCTTATTGGTTTCCACATTAACTGAAATAATTTTGTTTTAATTAGGGTCTCTTCGTGAAATTTAATGCATATGATGCAATGTAATGCAAATGCATGAGATGAACGTAAAAAGAGGCATTGACTCTGATTCAATTCTATTAGAACAACTTTATTAGAAAACAAATTTCTTTACATAAAACAGATTACATATGCGGCCTTGCCCTAATACCCAAAGCGAAGACATCGATCTTTTTCTTCATATCCATATGTTAAGATCAAATCTCGTGAATTTTCCAATGGATGCCTCTACAGCTCCTTTTTGCTTGATCCGGGCTGCAACCCATTGCTCATTTATCCCCGTGATGCTCATTAGCTTCTTTAAGAAAATCGAGACGTTGACAGCTCTTGAATAATCTTTGTTGGCTTGAATCCTCGGGCAACGAAGCAAATTCGTGTATTCCTCCATTAGACCATCACCCTTCTCTCGTTGCGTTTACTCGGACCATATTCGGAAGGTCGCATTATCATCCACTTTATCAAGAAATCCATTTTCCATGACAAGCTCTCTATTTAGCAACTGAACGTGGATCAACACCTCTTTTCTATGATGAAAATGCAATGCAATCATAACCAGAACAAAAGAAAATACGTCAGTACAAAAACATAAATAACAAATAGAGCACCTGTTTGGATGACCTCTAGGGGTTTGGTGTGGTTCTACCTAGGGTAGGCTCTTAGGGCTCATTATATGCGGTTCGATTCTAAAGTAAGGGTACTTGAACCGGCAGATTCCTCGATCCTCACCCATTATAAGCTCATACGGACCGAGTTCAGTTCAGGGGAATACATTTCCCTATGGCTATACAGAGATGAAAATCTCACGAAGACATAGGTACGAATGTATCCCAAAAGCGATTCACTATCCTATACAGAGGTGAAGACCTCACAAAGGAATAGTTTCTCACTCCTACATAAAGGGGTAAAATCGACCAATTTTGCAATGCAAGATGCAGAGATATATTAAAAGACTCGAACCAATGAAACACACATATCAAAATGATGTAGAAAATGAAATGCAACGAAAGGATCGTAAATTTAAACTGAATTATCAATTTTCGATAAAAAAGATAAGAAATAATCAACTCATGGCTTGACTCTCTTATTTGGTCCCCAGCGGAGTCGCCAAGCTGTCGAAACTGTTTCTTTTTGTTTTAAAAAAAAAGGAGGTCAACTTTGATTAAAAAACGAAAATAAAAAAAGGGAGTCGCCATCGATCTTTTTTATGAGATGTGATTGGGTCACCTCGTAATTGGGTTGTTTTAATAAAATATTTCGATTTATCAAAACAACAATTTTGGTCTACAAAATTAAAAAAAAAGAGTTCGGGAGTCAGTTACGCACGAGGAAGGATTAGCACCCTCGTAACACCCAAAATTGGTACCTAGTTGATTAATTAGTGTCTTAGTATCGAAAGCTAAAAAATTTGAGGAAATTTTAAAATACGACCATTTTATTAAAGCATTAAAACTGTCGAAAACATCTTTA
The DNA here is from genome assembly GCA_005393395.2 of Gossypium australe. Taxonomy (NCBI): domain Eukaryota; kingdom Viridiplantae; phylum Streptophyta; class Magnoliopsida; order Malvales; family Malvaceae; genus Gossypium; species Gossypium australe. Next base: position 21,405,061 of record CM016614.1, on the reverse strand, counting down.
TTTTTTACTCAATCGAGAAAAGATCACGTCCCGTAAGTTAGGACACAATGCCTTAAATTCCCGAAATAAGAAATATCACTAAAATATTCATTTTTGTTTTAAAAAAGGATTCAATTATCTTGGTTTTCTAGAAAGAAATCATACTTCGTAAGTTAGAACACGATTCTTCTTAATTCCCGAGATTATTTAAAAAGTTTTTTTAAAAAACGTTCATTTATTCAAATTTATCGAGAAAATCGACCCCGTAAGTTAGGAAACGACTTTTCGAATATCGAATTAAAATACAAAATATTGCTTATTTAAAACGACATTTTCAGTGTATCGAGTAAAATGTAGCACGATTTTGTGGTAAATGGGAAATGAGTTATAGTGTTGATATGCATAATAGAATAAAAATGTTTAAGGTGGTAATATAAATACAATAACAAGATAATGAATAACATAAATTTTGAAGATATACAAAGGTATAAGTAAATAACCGAATATATACAATAATGAGGACAAAAATAAGATAAAAATGAGATAAATAAAATATTAAAAAGGCATAATAAATGAAACAATAAATAAATACTAATAAAAGTTTAATTTAAAATTGAGGGAAAGCAAATAAATATGTAAATAAAGAAATGTTAAGTAAAATAGTTTTAATAATAATAATAATAATAATAATAATAATAATAATAATAATAATAATAATAATAATAGCAAAATGTACAAAAAGGAAAATAAGACTAATATGAAATTTAAATACGAAGAGAGTAAAAAAAATAAAATAAAATAAAAGAAATAAATAAATATGTAAAAAAAATAGCCAAATAGATAAATAAAAAATAAAAAAAATCTACAAAGGGTAAATATTAATTGAACATGAGACTAAATCGGAATTAAAACAAAATTTAGAGCCTAAATCGTAATAAATAACTAGACAAAAATAGGACGAAAATCAAACACGCTCAAACTATCGAGGGCCTATGCGGCAAATAACCCAACCCTGGACACGCGTCTATTTCTCAAAGCGCCAGTGGGTCGGGCTCGATTGAAATGCGCAGCAATTTCCATTGTCCAATTTAAAAAAAATAAAAAAAATGAAAAAAGGACTAAATCAAAACAGCCTAAAAAAGCGGAAGGACCAGGGTTGTAAATAACCCATTTAACAAAAACGAGCGGAGCCCCCATGGAGCGGGCCGGGTCGCGTGCGGATGGGGGGAAACGACGCCGTTTTAGTGTCTAAATGCATGGCCTAAAACGACGTCGTTTTATACATGTATATAAACCAAATAAACCCCAAAAACAAATCATTTGAGCCTCTCTTTTTTTAAAAAAAAAAATCAGCCTTTTTCTTCTCTCCCCCTCTTTGAATTCGGCCAGGTTTCGGAGCCTATAGTCGCCGTCAGCGCCACCGTGTGCGGTGGTCGGACCCCTCCAAGTATGTTGTTTTTTATACTATATTTTAATATATATGTATAGTTTTAAAAAAAAATCTTTATATGTATACATAAAGAGTTTCAAAAAGAAAAAGGAAAATAAAGAAAAAGAAGATAAAAAGAAAAATGCAAAAGAAACGTACTGTTTTTCGATGAACAAAGCTTAATCGATATTTTTCTCTGTTTTGTATTTGATTCTGTTTGTTTTCTTTTTTTGTATTGATATTGTGTATATAATAAAACATTGACTTGGTGATGGCTTTTTATAGCCGAAATTGATACAAAATATTATGTTTTTTTTCTACTGTTTTGTGTTGTTTGCTTCTACTTTATCTTTTTTATTTTGCAGGCGTTGCTTGTTTGCAGGTGACTGTGGCAGAGCTGCAGCGGTAGCTGAGGGTGTCAGATGCACATGGGGGCAACGGTGCTGGTGGCGGCTGCAGTGCAAGAGTGTAACACCCCAAACCCGACCCAAACACTACGACCGAATTTGGTGTGCTACAGAGAAAGTATTTTTTTTTCTGAAAATCCCTTTAAGCCGAATTAACTTTTTGATTAAAGATAGTATCCGATTTAAAGCATTCGAGGAGTATAAAAACCATACTTAGGTTTGTTTTAAAAATATTCATTAAGTCAAATTGTTACCGATTCAAGTGTGCCCGATGGCACGATAAAACATTTTGCGATTAAATTTTAGAAAACATGTGTACTTAATTTAATGTTAAGAAATAGTTTAAACAAATTAATCCCAAAACATAGAATAATAAAAAAATATATATCTAGGAGGCCTTATTACAACTTAATTAAAATAAAACCAACATTAAAATAATATAAAACAAAATCCAAGTTCATCTAATTAAAATTTCCACTGCATGGCCACCTCGAGTCCATCCGGCTCCACCTCCGCGATCTACTCATCTGCAAAATGTTAAAGGAAGGGGTGAGTCACCAAGACTTAGTGTGTAAATCCCCCACCCGGAAAATACATCTCATACACAATTCATTAATAAACATGCTCATGCAACCCAACTAGTCATCCATACTCCTTTTCTACCCCGTGTGGTCAAAACCACTGATGACTTAAAGTCACAATTTAAATGATGGGGCCAACCCATCGTGTGGTCAAAACCACTGATGACCATAGGTCACAATATATCAAATGTGGTCAAAACCACTGGTGATACCAAACCACTGGGACTTAGTCGCAAATAATTAATCGTTGTGGTCAAAACCACTGATGACAGTCCATAATTCATCCCCCTCCTCTCATCAATCCCACCATCACATGCTTATACATCAAATTTCATATATCATGTCATAGTATTAATCATCATGTGATGGCATGCAAGCATATATCAAAAATTACAAGTTAGGGGACTTACCCGAAATCCATGATTATGCCACAAGCTAACCACAACCAAAAGATTTAAGGCAAACAATAACGTCATGTAAGTTAATAAAGTGTGTAGAGAGATCTTACACACCTGTTACTATCATAATTCCTAGATCCCGAAAAGCCGATCTACGATGCTAGATCTTGACCCTACACGTCCTTTGAACACTAACCACCTTACGATATGTAAATCCGTTTCACTTCCCTACAATCGGCAACCATACATATTAGTAGCCTTCGCCTTTCCGATCACTAAAATATTGTTTATTAAAATAGATCCTTACCACCACTTACCTTAGGGGAATAAATCCCGAAAGCTTTCCCTAATGGTTATGGCTTCCCTACAATCGCTTTAATCGTATTAGTAAGAATCATAGGCCATAACTTTAATTTTAAAAGAAAGGATTACCCCTTACCACACTTATTGAAAATCGGCAGCACCCTTTTCCTCAAGGGAGATTCGGCCTAAGCACAATTGGAGAGGCTGGAATTTTAGTGAAGGAGGAGGGTAGGTTCGGCTAGTGGAGGAAGAAAAAAGAAAAAGAGAAGATGTAGGGAAAGGGGATGGTTTCGGCTTGAAAAAGGAGAAGAGAAGCTGGAATTTTTTTTTTTTTGATAATTTGGGCAATGCAACAAAGGGGTTTCGGCAGCAGCAAATTTTGGAGAAAAGAAAAGAAAATTGGTTCAACTTTGGCACATCTTTGCTGTACAAAACAGATATGGACAACCCCCCCAAGGTCTCCAATTTTCAGCAAACACTCTCTTAATTTGTGATAATTCCCAGCCTTGATTTATCAAAGATAAATCTAATTTTATCATACTTTTAATTCCTTAATCCCCTCAACAATTTTATAGCAAATAAAACACTAAAACTTCCCCTCTTCCAGCCGATTATTAGCAAAAATAAAATAAGCTCAAACTCTATCACTTTGAAGAGTCCAAATTCATGCCAATTCTTTTTCTCCTTCACGCCAGCAGCAAAGAGGAAAAAATAAAAATCCAAATGCTGCTTCTTGGACTCGAACCAGCGACCCCAAGCAGCAGCAGCCCCCCTTTGGACTTTCATGTTAAATATTCCCACCATTATTTATAAAGCCTTATACCTGAGCCCTTTTCTCTTTTAGCGCCAAAGCCCAAAAATAACACTCCTTGCGTTTCGAACCCGAGACCTTCGTGCCAAGGCCCTTAAGTGTAGCCCCAAGCCACTCCGTCCACCTGCCTTTCATGTCAATAAGCCCCCTGATTTAATTATAAGGCCTTCCTAGCCCTAACGCCCAAAAAGCCCAAAAGGAAAAAAAACATTCCCCCCTGATACTTCCACGGATCGAACCTCCCCCCTTGTTACCCCCCTTAGGCGCACCAAGCCACTTGTGCCAAGCCTATTCTTTGTGCCATAATTCGCCCAAATTTCTTTAAAGCCCTATCTCACCTAGCTCCCTCCTTTTAGGTACTTAAAAAGAAATTTTAATACTAAGTCAGGTCTATCTCGGGTTTAATTCTAGACCTTAGAACATGCCAAATAAATCATAATATTTATTTCTTCAAGCACACACACACATGGGAACAAATAATTAAATTTTCAAACAACCCCTAATTCAGGATGTTACAAAGAGGCTAGCTCTAGAGTTTTCTTTTTCTGATTTTTGTTTAGGTGTTGGGCCAGTTGGGCTTAGGGTTAGTGTTTAATGGATTTGGGTCTAATTTTGTAATTGGACTTTGAATTTTGTAAAAACTGGACATTTATTTATGACTCAATTTTTATTTTTTTGTCTTGTTTGGTTTTGGCATTGGGCCCGGATAAAATTGGGCTATTACAGAAATTAAACCCCTAAAATCATAATGAACATGTAACATTAGACCAACCATTTGATAATGAGAATAGTCATTAGAATCAATGTTATTTGAAATGTAACGGATCAACCAGTTGGACTAGAACCAACAAGAGTGTCGGTTCGAAGAAAGCCACTGGATTGGTTGACCCAGGCAGTTGAACAAGATTCTTTTTATTTTTAATTTTTTGTTCACTAGTCTAGTTCAGAAAACCTTGGTCAGAGTATTTTTTGTTATATATGCTAATACTTGCAACTGTTGGATAATGAAAATTTGGTTTGATAGTATTTAATTGTACCAAAAATATTTTATATCATACAAGACTTAGTAAACAATTTTCAACTTTATGATGTTCAAACTATTGTATCGCAGTTAAAAAATTGGAGATAAAAATTTTAAAACTAAAAATAATATTTTATCAATAAAAAAGAGAGGGTTTCTCAATTATCATTTTATTTTGGTAGATTGAGAACATTTTATTTAACATGAAAATGACTCTAACAATCTAGCGACTATTGTCATTATCCCATAGTTGATATGATGTCATGTGTTCATTATGATTTTTAAATGATTTTTTTAATAATTTTTTATATAGGAATATAATGTAACTGTTTCTAACAACTGAGTGCTAATAGTAACAACTAACTGTTAACCAATTTTATTAGTTACCTTAACAATATGATTTTTTTTTAAAAAGAAATTATTTTAAGACACTAAAAAAATTATATAATAAATATTTTTATTAAAAATTTATATAAAAAATTAAACAATGTTTTATTGAAATGATAAAATTCAATGTTTGGTATTCTTATTGTTATTGCTTCAAATATTATCATATGTAATTTTTTTATTTATAAAAATATAATAAAACACTTTTATTATAATATAACTTACTTTTTTTAAAAAAAAATTCGCAATCACTAACTTTATTACCGTAGAGATTAATAAATTTAATTATTTTCTGTAATTTATAATATTATTATGCCAATATTAAGTGAACTCAATATTTCTTCGATTAAAATCTATCAAAAATCCCTATACTAATATGTAAAATTTATTTTAGTCACTCTACTAAAAATTGCTTTAGATCAATCCTTGTACTTTAAGGGTGTGTTTATTTCTTGAAAAATGACTTACAGAAAATACTTTTTTTTCCTATGTTTGTTCCATGAAAAATAGCTTGTTTAACGGAAAATAAGTCCATTTTTCTGTAAATTAACTTACCATTTTGAAGCGTGTAAATCATTTTTGAAAAAAAATTCATTTATAAGTAATTTTATTTTTATATAAGAATGAACTTGAATCAAGTCTAATATTATTATCTTGATAATAAATTTTTATTTTTATTTTTATAAAATAAATAAAAAAATTATTAAACATGCATATTTAATTATTTATATTTAATAATATAATAACTTATTAATATAATTTATTATTTTAATAAATTATTTAATATTACAATTTTATTTTAATAATAAATATTTTATAATATAAAATATGAATATTTTAATTATATAAATATGAATACTTGTCTAAATCATGCTTAGCTTCATTTCTTCTAAAAGTGTCACTATCCATTCCCTTGTCAAAGGAAATGCTACTTTAATATTTTATAATGAATATATTTATTTTGCGTTTGTTTTATTAATAATGACTTTTAGAAAGTGATTTCACGAAAATTTATCAAATAATGAAAAATATTTTACTCAGAATCATCCAAACATCAGAAAATAATATATTTTCTAGAAAATCAATTCATTTTTCAGAAGTAGTTTCATGTGAAATAAACGCAACCTAAAAATTTATTCAAATCATGACACCATTACAATTTGTCCAAAATTACCTATAACTTAAAGAAAAATCATAATAATATCATGATTTGAATAAATTTTTAATTATACAAACACTAATTTAGAGAAAATTTTTAGTAAAAGTAGTAAAATAACATTTACATGGTGGTATAAAAACTCCTAATACTTAAAATTTTTTCTAATTTATTTTAGTGATTACATAAAAAAGAAGAAGATGCATACATAAATGGTAAGTCATATCCAACCAAAATTTAGAAATTTATAGTTAATTGTTATTTCCAAAAAGTTAAATATAAAGTAACCAATCAATAGTAATCATAAAAAGTGATAAGTTTACTAAACATGCAGTGGGTTCATATATTTATATGTTTAATTTGTGTTAACTGAGTTTCATGTTATTTTTAATTTCTCTTTTTATTTAACTCCTAAAAAATATCTGCTAAGATTTTTTTTTCTTTTTATCTACAATAATAGCTATAATAAATAATAATTTGCTTTAAATTATGTTTTTAATAAAAGCTATTATTCAAGAATTGTTTTGTGATATGAAAATCTAGTTTATATTCATTTAAAGTTTAAATTAAACAATTATGTTGCCTTGTAAGTTGTAATTATTAGTAAGGTATAAATGTATAAAATTATTAATAATTATCAAATTAATAAATTAAGAATCATTTGAATATTGTTAATTTAATAAAATAATTCAAATTACATAAAATAATATTATCGAAAAATAGTTTTTTTTTGAATAAAATCAAATTGGGCTTCCATTAAATAGATGAGAAATACAAAGAAAAATAAATTTGGTCCAATAAACCTGGCCCGATATTGTCTCAACCTAAGAAAGATCTAGAAAGCAAAAATTAGCCTAATAAAAAAACTGAAAATAAATTTGAAAATCAATCGTCCATACTGCCCAATCAAATATCTTATCGCCTCTCCAGACCATTCATTTCTGTCGTTTCAACATTAATGGCGATTTTCATTTCCGAGAAAGGCTATAATGCCTCTTCATGACTCTTCACTATGACCGTTTGATAACCTTCCTCTGCTTCCTTTGCTATCCTGTTTCTCAATCTGGCTCTCTCTCGTTGTCACTCCTTGCCTGGGCTTCTGCAAAGTCTGGAACCTTATTAAACAGGTAAAACCCCTCTTTTCTTCTCAGTGATTCCGCTGCTAGAACATGTGCTAAATTGTTTGCTGATCTTGGGATAAATTCATATTTCAAACTTCTGTCTCTGGATTTCATGCTGTGAATATCATATATGTATGGGCTTATTTGCGATTTATCCTGATCTGTATTTTGACATTTCTTTATAACTGTTAATGAGTCCCCTTCGATAATAATGCCTTCTTCTTCCATGGCGAGTGCTATCTGGGTAGCGCCCCTACATGCAATTGCTTCAGCAGCAAACGCGGCATGGACCCCTCTGTGAATGTCTACACTTGAAATGAGAATATTTCCCCTGCTACCACGAACTACCACTCCAAACGCTGAGACCTTACTTCTCTCATCAAAAGCCCCATCAAAGTTTATCTTGATTCTGCTACCAGGTGGGTGTCTCCATTTACTATTCACATTTGAGTTTTTTGAGATATTTATTCTGACTCCGTCCAGTTCTTGGATATAGCTATGAATAAATCTGACGATCTCTTGGCTTGATCTATTTGATTTTCATGAATACGGGAGTTTCTATCGCCCCAAATACTCCATAGAGCTATACAAAAAGTTCTACATTTCTCCAGTGACAGAGAAACCACAACCATGGTAAGCCAATCGCTAAACTCGACATTTGTAAAACCTGTTAAGTCCAAATCTGATAACACTCTCCATACCTCTATTGAAACAGGACATTCACAAAAAAGGTGATTCAACGTCTCTTCACCGTCACCACACCGAGGACATAAACTATTGTTCACCAGTCTTCGAATATTCATGTTTACCTTGTTAGCAATGTAATTCCACGAAATTTTCCAGATGAAAATTTTGATTTTTGTGGGTATTTCAGCTCGCCATAATTTTCTGTAAAAGTCCCTATAGATATTTTGTAAAGCATAAGCTGTAGGATCCAAGCTCTGTAATAGTTTGTAGGAACTTCTTACTAAGAAAAAACCCGACGGTTCTCCACTCTAAGCCAAAAATCTTCATGAGGTTCCATCGACAGTGGTATTCGGAGGATCGAATCTGCGACATCTTCTGGAAAGGTATTGACAATCAACTCCTTATTCCATTCTCTTTCATTACTGCTAATAAGGTCTGCTACTTTATCGCATTGCAAATTATCAACTCTGGACAATAATCTACCATTAACATAATCTGGAATCCAAATATCTTGAGTAATTGAAATATTCATACTCGTACCAACCTTCCACATCAGCCCTTTCTCTAATGTATCCTTGGTTGCCCAAATACTGCGCCATATATAATAACACAAACTCCCCAGACTCAATTGTAAAAAATTACTTTCTGGAAAATATTTGGCTTTAAAAACTCGTGCTACTAGTGAATTTGGGAAATTTAATAATCTCCACCCTTGTTTTGCTAAGAGAGAAATATTAAAATAGGCCATCATTTTAAAGCCTAATCCCCCTTCTTATTTGGATCTGCATAATAACCTCCATTGGCACCAATGTATACCCCGTTTACCAGGTCCCTTCTGCCACCAGAATCTTGCAAGAATACTTTCTATCCTTTCACATAAGACTTTAGGAAAAAGAAAACAAGACATAGCAAAAGTAGGAATTGCCTGGAGTATTGATTTGATGAAGACTTCTCCCCCCTTGAGACAATAGTCTGGAACTCCAGCTCTCTATACGCGAAGCGATTCTGTCTACCAGATTCTGAAAAGCTTCATTTTTTCGTCTCCCCACCATATTAGGTAGGCCCAAGTACTTCTCTGGGCTTGACGAACATCTCACTCCCAGTAATCTCAAAACTGCTGCTTTTGACTCTTCATTTGTATTTGTACTGTAAAAAATTGTGGATTTATCAAAATTAATACACTGCCCTAAACAGCTTTCGTAAACCTTCAATATATCTTTCAGAACCCTTGCCCCTTTCTCTGTTGCTTCACCGAACATCATACAATCATCGGCAAATAATAGATGAGAAATTTCTGGCCCTTTCCTACTTGTCTTCGCCCCTTTAATCAATCCATTCTTCTTCGCTGTCCTCATTAAGGCAGAAAGCCTCTCACTGCAAATGAAAAACAGAAAAGGATTTAGCGGGTCACCTTGCCTTAACCCCCTAGATGGTTGAAAAGCTCTGCCTCTGCTCCTGTTGATGATAACTGCATAAGAGACACTAGTAATACACTTCATTATCAGTTCAAACCAATTACTTGCAAACCCCATCTTATTCATCACTTTTTTGATAAAGTCCCACTCCACCCTATCATACGCTTTACTCATGTCCAGTTTTACCGCCATATATCCCTTCTTCCCTGTTCGCTTTTGCCTAAACGTGTGTAAAATTTCATAAGCGAGAAGTATATTATCTGATATCAACCGACCTGGTACAAAAGCACTTTGAACCTGATCAATACAAGTACCCATTATCCTGCATTCTATTCGTTATCGTTTTTTGCCACTAACTTGTACAAAACAGTGCAAAGACTAATCGGTCTAAAGTTAACAAGAGAGGTGGGTTTTTGAACTTTAGGAATAAGCACAATGTTAGTCGTATTGGCTGAATCAACTTCTTTTCCTTCGTTCAACACTCCTAGACAATACCCCAGAACCTCCTTTCCCACAATGTGCCAATACTTTTGGAAAAAAATAGCTAGAAATTCGTCTGGTCCTAGCGACTTTGTGGGTCCCATCCCCTTCAATGCCATTCGAACTTCTTCTTCCCTAAATGGGGCTTCTAGCCCCTCGTTTGCCTCATTTAAATACTCCCTTCAATCCCTTCCAAAACTTCCCTTGGGTTAGCAACCCCTTTCGATGTAAACAAATTTTCAAAGTAGAGCTTGGCTTCCTCTTATATTCCTGGCTCCTCATTGATTTCCTTGCCATTATCCAGTATCAGTTTGTTGATGGAATTTGCTCGTCTTCAGGCTGTTGCACAATTATGAAAGTAGGTCGTATTTCTATCCCCAAACCAGAGCCAATTAACTCTGGCTCTTTGTTCCCAATACGCTTCATCTTTTTCAATCTCCATGTTTAGGTGGATTTTCATATCAATGATCTTTGACAACGTCTCATCGTCTCTATCTTCCTTCATCAAAGTTTCAAGCTCCTTTGTGAGCCTCTTTCGTAGTTCTCCTTTCTTACCCTTAATTGTATTTGCCCACTTTGTTAAGCCAATTTGCAGATTTCTCAATTTATCCATCAACGGTTCAGATGATGACTCCCAATTTCTTTAAGGGTCGCCTCAAAAGATTCCTCCATAGTCCACCATACTTCAAAGTGAAAATTTCTATCTCTTGAGAGTCTACTTACGTGATCAGTATTTATAAGTAGAGGACAATGATCAGATGTTGAATAGGGGAGGTGATGAATGCTACCTAAAGGAAACAAGTTTATCCATTTATGATTTGCCATCCCTCTATCTAATCTTTCTCAGATATTTGTCTCTGGAAGATTCCCTCTTTCCCATGTATACCATACTTCCGAATACCCAATGTCCATCAAATTACACTCTTCTAATGTATCTCTGAAAACCTCCATTCTCTTTTGATCCCTCGGAAGCCCCCTTTTTTTTTCGAATGAATACATAATCTCATTGAAATCTCCAGCTACCAGCCACGGATAATTACCTACCTGGCTTAACTTTCTAAGCAAATTCCACACCAAATTTTGATCTCTTAAATATGGTGAGCCATACAGGCCCGTAAACCGCCATTCCTCTTAATTACCATCTTCTTTAACCAATACATCTAAATGCCATTTAGAGCCAACTCAAGCTTTTCTTTGTTTTCGGTCAGCTGACCTGTTGTTACCCGCTGATCTTAAATAATTTGTAGCGAAGTTCTGATTACCATCAACACACATGATTTCTGCACCCTCAACAGCACTAGTGCTTAGATCGCCATTTTTTAATCTTTTTGCGCCATCTTCTCTTGTCTCATCCGTGTTCTCCTGCCAATCTCCTCTGCTAAACCTTTCCTTTTGACTCCAACATTTACGGACTTTCGATGATCTATTTGATTCGTTGGAAATATCATCTTCCAAGTGGACTTCTTTAATTCTGTTAGACAACTCTCCCTTTTATTATTATTCCCCTCCGACGTGCCTAACTCCACCTCCTCTCTACTTTCCACCTGCTCCTTCAATCCATCTTACCAACTAGCAAGAATCTTTCCCCCTAATAAAATACCCTTCGCAACAATTGAAACAACATCTTCTTCTTGCCCATTCTGCTCTATTGAATTCTCGGTATAAGTACGCTGTAAGCTCAATTTCTTAGCAAAAGAATTAAACTTGAGACTCTCTCTACCAACCACTTTTGGTTCAGCTTTTAAAGCTATTGTATAAGGAGGATCTTCTCTAACTTTTTCTTTTTCTGCAGGGTTTATCAACAAGCAATCATTGATGCCGTGATCCAATCTCCCACATCCAAAACAGAAAATTGGAAGTTTTTCAAATTTAAAAGGAATCCATGACTTAATATTATTCTCGCTGGAAACAAAAATACCTCTTCTAAGGGGTTTTTGAACATCCAAATTAACCCTAAATCTGCAAACATCATCATTAATCTCAGATCTAAGAATACCCCCAAATGTGCTCCCAATAGCATGCATCAAATCTTTCTTGTCATACTCTAGTGGACATGGTCCAATCTTAATCCAATAAGGCGATGAGATAAGTTTAATCTGGTCCCATTCTACCGGGTTCAATAATCTATCAAAAAGAATAAGATACTTACTGCCGAAACCAGCTTTTTGGAAAAAGGCAGGAATCGAGCTTGGGTTTTGAAAATAAAAACGGGAGTCGCCACCGATCTTTTATTAGGTGTGATCGGATCACCTTTGTTTTAATAAAACATTTTTTGATTTTACTAAAACAATGTTTCTGGTCCACGAAAATCTTGAGAAAACAGGTTTGGGAGTCGGTTACATGCGAGGAAGGGTTAGCACCCTCGTCATGCCCAAAATCGGTACCAAATTGATCAATTAATGTCCTCATGTCGAAAGTTGAAAATTAAAAAAAATATGAGCCCCTTTAAAAATATTCGAATTTCTTCGAATTAAATATCAAACTTTTCTCGTTCCGAGGGAATAAAATATCACATCCAATACTTTGGGACACGATAACTTAAACCCCCGAATCCAAGATGAATATTGCCTCGTTTAGAAAGCCTTATTTCGAAATAACGGAATGTCACATCCAGTAAGTTAGGACACAACATATCGAATTCTCGAAGATAAGTTTTTATTTTTTATTCAAAACTTTCATTTTATTTTATTTTATTTTATTTTAAGATACTTCGCTATTTAGGTTAAACGAGAAAAAAATCGAAGCCTAGTAAGTTAAGGCACGATTTTCTCGGATTTCTAAACACGAAATGTTGCCTTTACAAAAGAAATCAGTTTTGTATTGGGTAAAATGTAGTATGAATTCGTAGCAAAATGCAGAAAATGAAGTACCATACTGACGAGCATATAGAACACGTATGTTAAATACAAACGATAATAATAAGACGAAAATGGAAATAAAATGAGTAAAACCAATACGCTAAAAGGATAGCAAACAGGAAACGAAAGAATAACTAGCGATATGACAGCTTTACAAGCAGACAAAAAAAATAAAATAAAATAAAAATAATAACGATAGTAATGATGATAATAACGATGACGAAAATGATGTTAAGATGTAGACATAAAAAGGAATGTATAAAATGTAACGATATGAATGGAAGATAAATAAATAAGAATATATACACATATATAAATAATATGATAAAAGTAACAAGAATAATAATAATAATAACAACAACAACAACAATAATAATATAATAACAATAACACAAAACATATACATATATAATGTACTAAGAATAATAATAATGATAATAATAGCAATAATGATACGATCTTTAGAAAGAAAATAAACGACTAAATAAACTCATTTAAACGCGTCGAGGACCAAATTATAAACAGGCTGGCATTCAAAGTATAATTTTGAAATAAGGAAAGCCTAGTAAGGATTGAAATGAAACGCGCAAACTAAATGGAGGACTGGGTGAACAATATTCCGAAATTTCCTTGCGCGCGTCTGGTTTAGCAACTCTAGGGACTAGTTCGAAAGCGAATCGAAATCTGGGGGTCAAATTTAAAAGAACAGATGAACCAGGTAGCGGGGTCTAATTCGAGGAATTTCGAACGGCAGGGAGTATTCGCGCAAATATCCCTTTAAGGGATATGCGCAGCTATCCTACGCAGTGAACGATGCCGTTTCACTATATACATATATCCCCCAAACTCTTCTGAAATTCTTATTTCAAACCCTAAGACTTTTTACAAACATTGACAGCCGACAGTCCTCCTCCCTTTTTTTTTCCAGACATTCGGCCATTGGGCTCCCCTCGTCGCCGTCGCGCCACCATAGTTGGGTGACCGAGATTCGACTACGAGAAGGAGGACCCCGAAGTCGCGACGGAGGGATCTCTGGTAAGCTTTCTTCCTCTTTGTTTTTTTGTTTCTTGATTCAAAATGAGAGTAAATAAAAACGCAAATAAAATATAAGACCAAAAAGATCTCAACCTTGACACTATTTTTTCTTTTTATTGCTTTCGATTTCTCAGTCGAATCGTCCGAGAAGAAGGCCCGTTACAAAAGATTGCCTTTTGATTTCTTAATGCTCGTCCCCCTCTTCCCCAAAAGCCGAAAAAAAAGCCCTCCTTACATCAATTTTGAACGGCTTTATAGCCGATGGATACAGTTTTTCTCATTATTCTTTAACTATCCCCTCCATACTCCTTTGTTCCTGGTTATTTCTGCCTCTGTTGCTGTGTTTTCTGTTTCTATTGTGCGTGTCTGGCAGGGCATGGGCGATCGGTGAGAGCGGTGGAGGCCGAGGCAGTGGGGGACAACGCATGTGGGCACTGCGAACGACGCGGGGAGCCCGAGGGGCGCGCGTGGGGGCGTGCGAGTAGCCAGAAAGGTGCGCGCGTGGTAGGTGGATGGGCGCTCGTGGGAGTGGCCACCGAAGGGTCAGCGGCGCGAGAAGAGAGAAGGAACCCTAGGGTTCCAAAAAAATTTTGTAATTCTGGGCCACTGGGCTCTTTGTGATTGGGTTTAGGGGTAAATTTTGGGCTAGGATAGGTGGGTTTCTGATCAGGTTTGTAAAAGGGGTATTGGGCCTGATGAAACGGGCTTGTAAGAACTGTTTTAACAGGGACTGTTTATTGGTTTACTTTCTGTTTAATTTGGACCCGGGTTTTTGGTTTAGCTTTATTTGGGCCCGGGCAGAAATTGGGTGTTACAGCTGCCCCTCTTTGCTCATTGTCGTGAAACGAGGATAGAGCAAAGACGATAGAATGACCAATTTTGCCCGGGCTTAGCCAAGCCTTGACTTCTTGGCCCGAGTCCTTTCCAGGAATGCTTCGATCTTCAGCTTGCTATGTTGTCGTCTCGAGGAGACAAAATCTAATCTTTTCATTTTGCTTCCCTACTATCTTTGGGAAGACTTCAATTTTCAGTCTGTTCCTGCGTGCCAGGAATGCCAGACCCGCTATCTTCAATCCGCTCCTGCGTGCCCGGAGACTCGTTATCCTCGATCTGCTCCTGCGTGCCAGGAGACTCATTATCTTCGATCTGCTCCTGCGTGCCAGGAGGCTCGTTATCCTCGATCTGCTCCTGCGTGCCAGGAGACTCATTATCTTCGATCTGCTCCTGCGTGCCAGGAATGCTGGACCTGCTATCTTCAATCTCCTCCTGCGTGCCAGGAATGCCAGACTTGTTATCTTCGATCTGCTCCTGCGTGCCAGGAATGCCAGATCTGTTATCTTCAATTTGCTTCTTTACTATTTTCAGGAAGACTTCAATTTTCAGTCTACTCCACCATCCTGAAACACAATTTGATCTTTGCTATTGCTACACTGTTCTTTGAGGAACCTGTCCTGTAGAATATGCTTATGCCTAATGATTAGGATGTCATGATCAGGGTGAGTTAGATGCTCCTATCATGCTATAATGCAAATGTGTTATGAATTTGATTTCTTTTTAAGGCGTTATCGCTTATTCATCTCGAAGTGTCATTTTCTTGAACGTTTGGCCCTTATGGTAATTTTAGGGCTCGCGATTTGTAAGTCATATAACAGATCGTCACCTCTCTGGGGATTGCAACCTTTTGCTCGATTCACAGTTGGCTTGTCATACCATCCCCTAAATGACCCCAAAGATATATTTCAAACACAGTTGCTGGACCATTCAAAGAGTCCAGTCCTGTCACGTGCTCGGGGGATTTTGAACAACTGTCCTATTTTGGGTTTCCTGTTTTATTCAGAAGTTTCCAAAGCAATGTACGGAACTTCTTATGTGAAGTTATTAGTTCAGCACTCATTATTTTAATGCAACATGTGGCAAGGAATTGAGAAGAAAGTTGAATTAATTGTCCGAAATACAAAACTCTCGGAGAACATGTCTCGAAGAAAAAATGTCAAAGATAACAAAGGTCAGGTGCCCTGGATATCGTTGATCGGGCTTCTACCTACAAACTTCATGAAGACTATTTTGGGCTTTAGCATGTGTTTAGATGACTCAAAGTGTTTGCTGATGCCTCCAACTTCGTTTCTTGTCTATTCAGGTGTAGCGAGATCGTTTGAATCTGCGGTGCCTTTTTATGAGTTTTGAATCCGCGGTGCCTTTTTATGAGTTTGAATCCGCGGTGCCTTTTTATGAGTTTTCATCCACGGTGCCCCTTTTTTTTTTTTTTTTGAGACCCAAAGCGCCCTTTGCGGGTTTTCACCTTGGCCTCTTCAAGCGTAGTATTTCTTGACCGAATCCGAGTTTACGGGATTGGGCAGGCTTTTTCCATCCATTTCAGTCAGGATCAATGCACCTCCAGAGAAAGCTTCTTTTACCACATATGGTCCTTCCCAGTTTGGTATCCATTTTCCCCTGAAGTCCTTTTGTATGGGAAGGAACTTTTTTAGCACAAGGTCTCCTTCTTTAAACTCTCTTGGGCGAATCTTTTTATCATAGGCTCGCATCATTCGCTTTTGGTACATTTGACCATGACGGATAGCCCTCAGCCTCTTCTCTTCGATTAAGTTCAGCTGATCGTATCGAGCCTGGATCCATTCAGCTTCATCCAGTTTTATTTCTGACAAAACCCGAAGAGAAGGTATTTCCACTTCGATGGGTAGGACTGCTTCCATCCCATAAACTAACGAGAAAGGTGTTGCCCCAGTAGAGGTTCTGACCGACGTTCGATAAGCGTAGAGTGCGAATGGTAATTTCTCATGCCAATCTTTATAAGTCTCGGTCATCTTCCCTATTATCTTCTTAATATTTTTATTAGCTGCTTCTACTGCACCGTTCATTTTTGGGCGGTATGGGGACGAGTTGTGGTGTTTGATACCGAATTGACTGCAAACATCTGCTATGGTGCTGTTGTTCAGGTTCAAAGCGTTGTCAGATATAATTCTCTCAGGCATTCCGTAACGACATATGATCTCCTTTTTTAAGAATTTACTGACTGCCGATTTTGTGACATTGGCATACGAGGTAGCTTCTACCCACTTGGTGAAGTAATCAATGACTACGAAGATGAATCGATGTCCGTTAGAAGCCTTTGGTGAGATTGGCCCGATAACATCCATGCCCCACATAGAAAAGGGCCACGGGGAAGTCATCACGTGTAAAGGTGACGGGGGCACATGAATTTTATCTCCGTAAATCTGACATTTATGGCATTTCTTGGCATATTTGATGCAATCCCCTTCCATGGTGGACCAATAATACCCGAATCTCATAATCTATCTGGCCATTGTAAAACCATTAGCATGCGTTCCACAAATGCCCTCGTGGACTTCTTCCAAGATCTGTTTAGCCTCAACAGCATCCACACACCTAAGTAGTACTTGATCCTTTCTTTTTTTGTACAGGATGTCGCCATCTAGGACGTAGTCAGAGGCCAATCTTCTGAGCGTCCTTTTCTCATTCTCCGTCGCATGCTCTGGGTATTCGCCGTTTTTTATATATTGCAACACATTCTGATACCAAGGGTGATCATCTTTTTCCTCCTCTTCCAGATTACAACAATAAGCTGGGGCTTCGAGAATACTCATCTGAATGGGTCTCATATCTTCTGGCCAGTTTATCTTGGCCATAGAAGCCAGAGTTGCCAAGGCATCCGCTATCTGGTTTTCATCCCGCGGGAGATAACTGAAAGTGATGTTATCAAACTCCTCAATCAATCCCAAAACTATCTTTCGATATTCAATTAGTTTAGGGTCTCGGGTCTCCCATTCCCCTTTGAGTTGATAGACCACTAGTGCAGAGTCTCCGTACACTTCTAACACTCTGATCTTCCGGTCCATGGCCGCCCGGATTCCCATGATACAAGCTTCATATTCTGCCATGTTATTCGTGCAATGAAATCCAATCTACACGTGAACGGATGATGATCACCACTAGGAGACACCAAGATTGCCCCAATTCCATTTCCCACAGCATTAGACGCTCCATCAAAGTTCAACTTCCACGGCATTTCTTCAGCATTTGCCACATACATCAATTCTTCATTAGGGAATTCAAAGCTCAAAGGCTCGTAATCTTCCAAGGCTCTGCTAGCCAGAAATTCTGCTATTGCACTCCCTTTTATGGCTTTTTGACTTACGTAAACTATGTCAAATTCAGATAGCAAAATCTGCCACCTTGCCATTCTCCCATTCAGGGCAGTCGACTCCATCATATATTTCAACGGGTCAAGCTTGAAATTAACCAGGTTGTATGGTATAACATATATTGCCTTAGTCTTCGGGTTGTCCAGATCAAGGCGCAACATAGTTTTTCGATCGACGAATATCTCATTTCACATTCGGTGAACTTTTTGCTGAGATAGTATATCGCCTTTTCTTTCCTCCCTGACTCATCGTGTTGTCCAAGCACGCATCCCATGGAATTATCGAACACTGATAGATACAGTATCAATGGTCTATCTGGATTTGGTGGGGATAGTACTGGGGCAGTCGACAGATATTGTTTGACCTTGTCAAAAGCTTTCTGGCATTCTTCGTTCCATATCCCTTGGTTGTGTTTCTTGAGGAGACGGAATATAGGATCGCACTTCTCGGTTAACTGTGAAATGAACGAGCAATGTAATTTAGTCTTCCAAGAAAGCCCCGAACTTCTTTTTGAGTACGTGGTGGAGGCAAATCTTGTATGGCTTTGACCTTGTCCGCGTCAACTTCAATCCCTTTCTCGCTGACCACGAAACCCAGTAGTTTCCCTGACCTAGCTCCGAAAGTACACTTGGCTGGGTTGAGTTTTAATTGGAACCTCCTTAATCTTAGGAACAATTTTTCCAAAACTTCAACGTGTTCCTTTTCCGTTCGAGACTTGGTGATCATATCGTCAACGTACACTTCTATCTCTTTGTGCATCATGTCGTGGAACAAGGCCACCATGGCCCTTTGGTATGTTGCCCCTGCATTCTTCAACCCGAATGGCATTACTTTATAACAGAAGGTGCCCCATAACGTTATGAAGGTGGTCTTTGCCATGTCCTCAGGGTGTATCTTGATCTGATTATATCCGGAGAATCCATCCATAAAAGAAAACCATGAGTACCCCGCCGTGTTATCTACCAACGTGTCAATATGGGGCAAGGGGAAATTGTCTTTTGGGCTGGCTTTATTTAGGTCTCTGTAATCTACACACATCCGAACCTTTCCATCCTTTTTTGGGACAGGAACGATGTTGGCCACCCACTCTGAGTATTTGACCACCTGTAGAAAACCAGCATCATACTGTTTCTTTACTTCCTCTTCTATCTTCAATACTACGTCAGGCCTCATCCTCCGTAGTTTTTGCTGTACTGGCTTACATTCTTCCCTTATGGGGAGGCGATGCACTACAATATCAGTACTCAGACCCGGCATGTCTTGATATGACCATGCAAAGACATCTTTGAATTCCCGAAGTAGTTCCACTAGATTTTGTTTCGTTTCCTCGGTTATGCGTGCTCCGATTCTCACCATCTTTCCTTCTTCTAAGGATACGTTCTCCACCTCCTCGTCGTGGGGTAGGATTTGTTTCTCTTCCTGTTGTACCATTCTCAACAGATCCGGGGATAAGTTACCATCCCTGTCACCTTCAAACTCTTGAGGTCCTTCCAAACACATGTCTTGCTCAAAATGGGCCTCTAAGCTTGTAGTGTCGTCGCTTACATCGTTAATATCTAGGGACCTGTGATGGGTGCCAAAATGTATGAAGAATGAATTTGCGGACAATTATTCATGCCATGGATGAGCAAAAAAGAAAAGAAAAACAAACAGAAATTTGCTTAGAGGAAAACACGGAATATTTGTGATAATAAACCAAAATGCATTTCATTCAAATAAAGATTTCTGAACATTAGCCCGTTTCTCAAAAGAGATTTTATTGTTCTTAGGCTTAAAACAACAAACGCGTTCTCGAATATTACTCTGTGGAATTTCTAAAAACTACAGGCAATTCCTCCACAGTCCAATTGTTCAAAATGCTCCCAAGTTCACAAGGACGAATGCCCGATAGGTTCCTTGGTCCAGCTTCTCCTTCATCTATAGCGTTGATGTGAGGATCTTCATTCGGCAACCCTCTCTCGAAGTGAATTATTCCTCCCGATACGAAGGTTTGGGCTATATGGGGGAACGTCATTGGTTCCCACATGGTTTCTTCCCCTTTCAGTCGTGCTCTTCTTCTCTCCTGTTTCTTTCCATTTCCCTTCTCATCTCGTTGGCATTTGGCTTAAAACCCAGGCCGAAACGGTCTCTCTTTTCTTTCGGTGATGGTACTTGAACTTCTCCCTGGAGACATCTGCCTAGCCCTCTTCCTGGTAAGGCCCCCTTACTGATCATCATTTGTAGGCCCATCCTCGTGGTCTTAGATATCTTGGGTACCGGAATTTTAGCCCCCTCACGAACGAATGTCGCGTTGACGAACTCTAAAGACCGAAACGAGCATTCAAGGCCTCCTCGTTTGCCTCCACATATGGCGCGTCATTGGTAACTGTTGCTATGATGTCTTCTTCCGCGTTAATAGTGACCAATCGACCATCTGCCACCAGCTTTAGTTTTTGATGGAGGGATGAAGGTACTGCCCCTGCCGAATGAATCCAGGGTCTTCCCAATAGGCAAGTGTATGAGGGATTGATATCCATCACCAGAAAGTCGACTTCATATGTATTCGGCCCGATTCGTAATGGTATGTCTATCCTTCCCATCACTCTTCTTTCGGTGCCATCAAACGCTCTCACTATGTTTTGGCATGTCTTCATGTGAGAACTGTCTATTGGCAACCTTTTCAAGGTCGACAATGGTAAGACATTCAAGGCCGACCCATTGTCAACTAACACGCTAGGTAGGATGGATCCCTTACAGTGAGTAGTTATATGCAGGGCCTTGGTTGATCCCATGCCTCCAGATGGATCTCATCGTCGCTGAAGGAGATAAAGTTATCAGCACTTATGTTACCAATTAATCGGTCAAGTTTGCTGACGGATATATCTTTGGTAACGTAAGTCTCGTTCAGTACTTTCATCAATGCTTTGCGATGTACTTCCGAGCTTAATAGTAAAGCTAGCACCGAGATGCGGGCCGGTTGCTTATGCAATTGCTCCACCACGCTGTACTCACTGTGCTTTAAGAACTTCAAGAATTCTTTCGCCTCTTCCTCTCTTACAGGTACATTGATGAGGGTGCTAGGTTCTTCCTCCGGCTCGACTGTCATAGCTTTTGATTTTGCCAGGTTTATTCTGACGCCTGTTGGGTCATAACGTCTTCCGCTTCGTGTATGGAACCCTTCCTTTTGGTTTTCATTTTCCGTGCTGGTTGAACCTCCTACCCCGGGCATTGCCACGTTACAATTATAGCTCCATGGTACCTTCTTGTCCTCCTCGTAAGGGAAGGATGCGGGTTTCTTGATTATAATCTTAGGTATCGCTTGAGCTCTGCTTCCTGAGTTGCTCGGGCGGGAAATGATAATCTTTGGAAGCTTGGCCTTTTGGCGGGTCAGTTCTCCTTCTGTCGCGTGTATGTCCCCCTCTTCGAGTCTTCTTCATAAAATTCTAATTCTTTATTGTCCATGAAGCCTTGCACCAATAGTCTAAATTCTGTGCATCTTGGATCTTATGCCCTTCCGCTCCGTGGAACGCGCAGTAATTTCCAGGCCTTTCGCTTCTTCCTTCGAGACTTGCTTTATCAGCCCTCTTTTGACCATTTCCCCCCATACGATTATTAGTGGGGTCCTCACATCCGAGATGTCTTCCTTGGTCTTTCTTGCTCTATCCTTCCCGATCATGTTTACCGCTCATCCCCATGATTGGGTAATGGGTTCCCAGGCAGATCGTCGAGCTCTATGATCCCCATCTTAATGAATTTTTCGACTACCTTTTTGAAGGCAGTGCAATTTTCGATCGAGTGGCCTGTTATTCCTGCATGGTACTCGCATTCAGAATTCGGGTCGTACCATTTAGGGAACGGGGGTTGTAATGGCTCTAGATAATACGGGGCTACAATGTGTGCGTCAAATAGGCGTCGATACATCTCTCTGTATGTTATCGGGATCGGCGTAAACTGGGGTCTCTCGAATTTTGGTCTTGGGCCTGGCTCTTGCCCCATCGTCCCTTGCTGCTTAACAACCATGACTTTTGGTGGATTAACGGTAACCGCTTTCGGGTATCCCTTATTGTACGTACTCATGTTGTTTACTTCATTATCCTTCTTTCTGGGGATAGGTCTCCTAGTAGCCTCACCTGCTTCGATCCTTCCACCTCTTATGGCGTTTTCGATCATCTCCCCCGCCAGGACTATGTCTGTGAAGCTTTGCGTTGTGCTCCCCACCATGTGGGTGATAAACGGGGCCCTCAAAGTACTGATAAATAGCTTGACGGTTTCTTTCTCTGAGAGGGGTGGTTGGACCTGTATAGCTACTTCTCTCCACCTCTGGGCATACTGCCTGAAGTCCTCATTTGGCTTCTTTTCTATGTTTTGCAATGTTATTCTATCCGGCACTATTTTCGTCACGTGCCCATATTGCTTCGTAAAAGCTTGTGCCAAATCTTCCCATGAATTAACTTGAGCGCGGGTTAGCTGGTTATACCATTTGGCCACCGATCCGACTAGACTGTCTTGAAAGCAGTGAATCAAGAGTTGATCATTCTGGCGTATCCCGCCATCCTTCGACAGAACATCGTTATGTGGGCTTCTGGGCAAGTCCCATTATATTTTTCGAACTCCGGCGTCTTGAATTTTGGCGGGAGTATTAAGCCCGGGACTAAACTCAACTCTTTTACCTTAACACCAGGGCGATGGCTGGCGTTTTTCAAAGCCTTGACCTCCTCCTCCAACCGTTTACAACGATCCTCTAACTGTCTTGAGGCCTCCGCTCTTGTCTCTTCTATCATGTCAAAATCAGGGACAACCAAGTTAGCAGGGTTATCCCCTAGGTTGGATCCGGAACCTGCTTGGAAATTTGCGGGTGGTCTGATATTATTTTGACCTTGTCGGGGCCTAATCGTGACAGGCGGCCTCGGAAGATATTCTTCAGGCAATATGGGTGCGTGTGGTGGGGTAAAACCCGAAGGAGTG
Source organism: Gossypium australe (assembly GCA_005393395.2). Lineage (NCBI taxonomy): Eukaryota > Viridiplantae > Streptophyta > Magnoliopsida > Malvales > Malvaceae > Gossypium > Gossypium australe. Next base: position 21,381,868 of record CM016614.1, on the reverse strand, counting down.
CCTTCGTTTTCTTCCCCAGTAACAACCATAGGGCCTTTTCCCTTGTCCACCAGCCCGTTCAGTAGTTGGGTCATTTGGGTCATTTGAGCCATCAGGTTTTTCTCGGAGTTCGTCATGTCCTGCTTGATCTGTGCCAACTGTTCTTGTGTTTGCTCCATCTCTTTTTGGAGTTGCTCATATCTTTGATCCATTTTCTTAGACTTAGCTCGCGTGCCGTATGGGTGTTCAGTTTCCAGGTTTCACTTTTCTCTTTACCGTCTGTTGAGTTTAACCAATTAGTATCTTTTTATAAACTTAAATGCATGTAATATGATGCGATGCAAATGCAGGAATGCAAAAAGAAGGCATCAACTTTGGTCAACTTCATTTTAGAAGACTTTATTAGAAGGCAAGATCCTTTACATAAAGCGGACTACAAATATGCTTTGGCCCTTAAACTCAAAGTTTTGATTTTTCTAAGTAAAGAAGTCAGCTCTTGGTTACGATCCGCCTGTAGCTCGTACTTCATGCTTACGATCTCAGCTTGAGATGCCAGGGCCTGCAGGTGATCAGTCACTTCCCGAATCTGAACTATCGCTTCGCCCATGAGGTAGTCTCGATCTCTAATTTGCTGGTGGGAATGATGGAGTTCCTCTTTCCATTGCCCTTCCCTTGCTTCTAAAAGTTCAATTCGGAGCTCGCAGCCATGTAATGTTGTCTCTAATCCTTCAATCTTTCCCTCCATTTCTTTGATTTTGTTTAGACTCAACTCCAGTTCGTCTTCCGAATCGCGCCTTTGGTAGTGGTGTAGGGACCGCCCAAGTTCAGCCACCTTAGCTTTTAACCCTTTCTTCTCTTTGTGGCTTTCTGCCATATCTTTCCTCAGAAGCTCATTTTGCGTTTGCATTTCCTGGAACTTTTTCTCCCAACTGCTAGCTTTGGCTTTCTCTTCCTGGATCTCGCGTCGCCATTGCTCCGAAGTTTTTCTTAACCCCGCGTTTCTTATGGTCAAACGCATCTTCTTGTATTCCTTCTTCAGGTCATCTCGGTCTTCCTCTACTTTCTCTTTTTCTTTTCTCAACTTCTCAGTCTCTGACTTTTGTCCATCTACGTCTAACTTGAGGAGCATCTTCTCTTCTTCCAGCCTCTCTATTTTCCTTTCAAGTTCCGCGCTCCTCCTTTCAAAATCTTGTTTCACAATTTCCAGTTCTAATAGGGCTACTCGCAAATATTCCTCTCTTGGCTGGGCACCCTCGGGATTTGGTTCGGGGATGTTGTCATTGATCCTCCTAGTCCTCCATTCTCTATACTCCGAGGTCGTCATCGGGCCTATGGATAGTCTCTTCATTCTATGAATCTGATTCCAGGCACTAGAGATCTCTTTAACCTTTTTCTTATAGTTCCCCCCTTCGTATGAAAACTCACATTGAGCCAACCCATATGTCGTTGGCACGAACTGTCTTGAATTATATTGTCTCAGGACCAGCAGAGGGGCATATGCAGCGGCGCCCCAAATTCCTAGTAGAGGAACCCAGTCGAAGCTTCCGCAACGATAAAGGATTTGGTCGGTAATCAACCACGGAACCTTCCACCCGATGTCACCTTCTTGGAGGTTTTGGAAGAGTGCGATCCAACTTTCTTCGGAAACATCCTCTCTTCTAGGTGTAGAGGCTATTTCCTCTAGCGGGGAGTAATTCTCAGTTATGAACCGGTAGGACACTTTCTCTACTTTCCAGAAGTGACTATGGAACCAAGCTAATAATAGCTGCGCGCATCCAATAAACCTGCCTTCACCCATTCTTCTACACGCATTCAAAGACCTGAACGTTTCAGCTAAGATGGCAGGAACAGGTGTGACCCCTTTGTCTAATCGGCTGAATAGATCAATAACTGCTTCGTCGATGTGTCTCAAAGCTTTTGGGAAGATTATCATACCGTAAACACACAGGGCAAAAACATCAATCTTTTTCTTTGCGTCGGGATGCGCCAAGATCAAGTCTCTCAAACATGTCCAAGGTATGCATTTACTTTCGCCTTTCTTTTGCATTCTAGCTAAGACCCATTGTTCGCTCATTCCGGTGATATTTGTCAATTTCTTCACGAAGGTTGGGCCGTTAACTGCTTTGGAATAGGCTTTGTCAACTTGAATTCTTGGGCAACGTAACAGGGTCGTGTATTCCTCTACTGTGGGGACTAGATCCACCTTCCCAAATGAGAAACAACTATAAGCAGCATTCCAAAACTGGGCCATTGCTCGGAATAGGTGTTTATCTATTTTGACGTCAAGCAGGTAGGGTAGGTCACCGTAAGTACCATAGAACTGCTGCTTCGTCTCGTTATTCCACTGAGTCCAAATTTCTTTCAACTCTTGGAGCTCGTTCTGTGTGACACTGATGTTGGTGAAATCCCGCAGTTCCGACACATACCCTTGGACTAAGCTATCCCCCTTTTCGATTTGGCATTGTTCTGACCACGCGCGGACGGCCGCATTGTCTTCCACTTTATCAAGGAATTCGCTTTCCATAACCAGCTTTCTAACTCAGAAACTGACCGTGAATCGATACCTCTTAAAATATGAAATGATATGCACAAGGAGAAAAAACACAAAAAGTTAGTACCATGGGATACAAAACGAGTGAAATAATCAAATATCTATGTGGGTAACTACTAAGGTTTGACATAGTTTAACTTGGGGTGGGTTCTTAGGCTCCTTACATGTGGTCGAGTTCTAAAGTTCGAGGTACCCGAATCAGCAGATTCCTCGATCCTCACCCATTATAGGCTCATATGGACCGAGTTCGATTCAGGGGAATACATTTCCCTATGGCCGTGCGGAAGTGAAAACTTCACGAAGACATAGGTACGGATGTATTCCGAAAGCAGTCCACTAGCCCATGCGGAGGTGAAAACCTCACGAAAGCATAGCTTCTCGCTCCCACTTAAAGGTGAGACCACAATGGTCATGCAAATATGAATGCAGAAATATCGACATTATTGCAACCTTCGTACCCACAGAATTGAAAATGGAGAAAAAACGATCTCGATTTTAAAAAACTCAAATGAATTGAAACAACAATCCTTCCCGCCTCGAAGTATCGATATGCCATATCCAGTAAGTTAGGACACGGCACGCCCAATTCTTGAGAGTAAGATAGGATGCGATTCGTATCATTGTTATTTTGAAAATTCTTATCTCGAGTAACGAGATGTCACACCCAGTAAGTTAGGGCGCAACACTTTATACTCTCGAGGATAAGTTTTTTTTTGTTAAGAGAAGGATGATTTTTTTTGAAAACGATTTTCCCAAATTTTTGACAAAAGGACAAAAAGTGATCAATTTTATGGCCAGACTCTCTTATCTTGTCCCCAGTGGAGTCGCCAAGCTGTCGAAACCAGCTTTTTAGAAAAAGGCAGGAATCGAGCTTGGGTTTTGAAAATAAAAACGGGAGTCGCCACCGATCTTTTATTAGGTGTGATCGGATCACCTTTGTTTTAATAAAACATTTTTTGATTTTACTAAAACAATGTTTCTGGTCCACGAAAATCTTGAGAAAACAGGTTCGGGAGTCGGTTACATGCGAGGAAGGGTTAGCACCCTCGTCATGCCCAAAATCGGTACCAAATTGATCAATTAATGTCCTCATGTCGAAAGTTGAAAATTAAAAAATATGAGCCCCTTTAAAAATATTCGAATTTCTTCGAATTAAATATCAAACTTTTCTCGTCCGAGGGAATAAAATATCACATCCAATACTTTGGGACACGATAACTTAAACCCCCGAATCCAAGATGAATATTGCCTCGTTTAGAAAGCCTTATTTCGAAATAACGGAATGTCACATCCAGTAAGTTAGGACACAACATATCGAATTCTCGAAGATAAGTTTTTATTTTTATTCAAAACTTTCATTTTATTTTATTTTATTTTATTTTAAGATATTTCGCTATTTAGGTTAAACGAGAAAAAAATCGAAGCCTAGTAAGTTAAGGCACGATTTTCTCGGATTTCTAAACACGAAATGTTGCCTTTACAAAAGAAATCAGTTTTGTATTGGGTAAATGTAGTATGAATTCGTAGCAAAATGCAGAAAATGAAGTACCATACTGACGAGCATAGAACACGTATGTTAAATACAACGATAATAATAAGACGAAATGGAAATAAAATGAGTAAAACCAATACGCTAAAAGGATAGCAAACAGGAAACGAAAGAATAACTAGCGATATGACAGCTTTACAAGCAGACAAAAAAATAAAATAAAATAAAAATAATAACGATAGTAATGATGATAATAACGATGACGAAAATGATGTTAAGATGTAGACATAAAAAGGAATGTATAAAATGTAACGATATGAATGGAAGATAAATAATAAGAATATATACACATATATAAATAATATGATAAAAGTAACAAGAATAATAATAATAATAACAACAACAACAACAATAATATAATAATACAATAACACAAAACATATACATATATAATGTACTAAGAATAATAATAATGATAATAATAGCAATAATGATACGATCTTTAGAAAGAAAAAACGACTAAATAAACTCATTTAAACGCGTCGAGGACCAAATTATAAACAGGCTGGCATTCAAAGTAAATTTTGAAATAAGGAAGCCTAGTAAGGATTGAAATGAAACGCGCAAACTAAATGGAGGACTGGGTGAACAATATTCCGAAATTTCCTTGCGCGCGTCTGGTTTAGCAACTCTAGGGACTAGTTCGAAAGCGAATCGAAATCTGGGGGTCAAATTTAAAAGAACAGATGAACCAGGTAGCGGGGTCTAATTCGAGGAATTTCGAACGGCAGGGAGTATTCGCGCAAATATCCCTTTAAGGGATATGCGCAGCTATCCTACGCAGTGAACGACGCCGTTTCACTATATACATATATCCCCCAAACTCTTCTGAAATTCTTATTTCAAACCCTAAGACTTTTTACAAACATTGACAGCCGACAGTCCTCCTCCCTTTTTTTTTCCAGACATTCGGCCATTGGGCTCCCTCGTCGCCGTCGCGCCACCGTCGCGCCACCATAGTTGGGTGACCGAGATTCGACTACGGAGAAGGAGGACCCCGAAGTCGCGACGGAGGGATCTCTGGTAAGCTTTCTTCCTCTTTGTTTTTTTGTTTCTTGATTCAAAATGAGAGTAAATAAAAACGCAAATAAATATAAGACCAAAAAGATCTCAACCTTGACACTATTTTTCTTTTTATTGCTTTCGATTTCTCAGTCGAATCGTCCGAGAAGAAGGCCCGTTACAAAAGATTGCCTTTTGATTTCTTAATGCTCGTCCCCCTCTTCCCCAAAAGCCGAAAAAAAAAGCCCTCCTTACATCAATTTTGAACGGCTTTATAGCCGATGGATACAGTTTTCTCATTATTCTTTAACTATCCCCTCCATACTCTTTGTTCCTGGTTATTTCTGCCTCTGTTGCTGTGTTTTCTGTTTCTATTGTGCGTGTCTGGCAGGGCATGGGCGATCGGTGAGAGCGGTGGAGGCCGAGGCAGTGGGGGACAACGCATGGGCACTGCGAACGACGCGGGGAGCCCGAGGGGCGCGCGTGGGGCGTGCGAGTAGCCAGAAAGGTGCGCGCGTGTAGGTGGATGGGCGCGCGTGGGAGTGGCCACCGAAGGGTCAGCGGCGCTAGAAGAGAGAAGGAACCCTAGGGTTCCGAAAAA
>CM016614.1:21296145-21376086 GCA_005393395.2 Gossypium australe | reverse complement strand
CAAATCAGAAGTAAATAGAAGGAAAAGGACCAAATTGAACGCCGAATAACAAGGAGGGACCAAAATGGGAAATAATCCCCACTCTCCCAAAACGCACAGTTTCAAGGCGGACCAAATTGAAAACGAACAAATTATAAGGCCAAAATTAAAAACGAAAGAAACTTAATGTAAAACACTTAAAAAGCGGAAGGGCTAAAGGTGCAATTAGCTCTTCCGTTGAAAAAACACGCAAAATCCTAGACGGAGCGGGTCGGGTCTTGGGTCAGAGCCAAAACGGCATCGTTTTGTGCGTCTGGAGTACAAGCCCTAAACGGCGTCGTATTTAACCCCTATATAAACAAAAAAATTAACAAAAAAAAACATTTGAAACTGAGTTTTAAAAAAAAACTTGATTTTTTTTCTCTGAATTCCCCTTGGTCGACCCCTACTCCGTTTGTACCTCCGGCTGGCGGCTCCGCCGTGGCCCCGCCGTATACGGCGGTCGGAACCGCAAAAAATGATTTTTAGTCCCTTTTTTTCTTCTCTTTTTCCTTTTAAAAAAATTTAAATCTGATTTTTTTTAAAAAAAACTACACAAAAGAAACGACCCTTGTTGCCCTTTTAGACCTTCATAAGACCTATAGGGGCCTCGAGTATTTAGACGCCGACGACGTTCGACGGTGAGAGGAGGCGAATCGATAAGGTAAGGGTTTTTTTATATTTCGTTTCCTCTCTATTTTCTTGTATTTGATTTTTTCTGTATTCGTATATGGTTGAATCAATGTATCTCTGGGTGCTTGAATCTCTGATTTTTTTATTCAATGGTAAAAATTGCATCGATTTTAGGTGGCTTTTATAGCTCTTTACACTTGTTATTTTATTATATTGTCACTTCTTGTTGCAGGCAAGTGGGAGGTGGCCAGTGGCAGTGCTGCAGTGCGAGGGAAAGACCTAGGTGCGAGCACCTAGGGTAAAAATTTGTTTTTCTGTTTTGGGTATCGGGCTGCAAGGGTTAGGTTAGGTTGGGTTTGATGGATGGCTGTTTTGATTATTTTGGGTCTTATTGGGCCCCGGGCAAAATGGGCCTGCTACAGCTGCCCCTCTTTGCTTATTGGTTGCAATGGAATAGAGCAAAGACTTTTGAAAAGGCCAATTTTGCCTTGTCTCTTCGAATCTCGACTTCTTTGGTGTTTTCTTCTTCAAGTAGCATCTCCCAATCCACTGTATCTTCAGGGGTATAGGAATTGTTGCTTCGATCCACTCCACTGCAACTTCAGGGAGATAGACTTGTAGCTTCAATCTGTTACATTGTAACTTCAGGAAGATTAGATTTGTGATTTGATTTGACCCGACCCACTGTAACTTCAGAGGTATAGGATTCGTCGCTTTAATCTACTCCTTTGCAACTTCAACGAGATAAGATTTGTGGCTTGAATCTGTTCCTCTGCAACTTCAGAGAGATAAGATTTGTAACTTCAACCTACTCCACTGCAACTTCAGGGAGATAAGATTTATAGCTTTAATCCACTTTACTACAACTTCATAGAGATAAGATTTGCTTCTTCGATCTGCTCCACCGCAAATTGGGGAGATAAGACTTGTGACTTCAACCTGCTCAACTGCAACTTCATGGAGATAAGGTTTATAGCTTTAATCTGCTCTACTGCAACATCAGAGAGATAAGATTTTGCTATCTTCGATCTGCTCCACTGCAACTCTTGGGAGATGAGATTTGTGATTTGATTTGCTCCACTGCAACTTCAGGGGATAAGGTTTATAGCTTTAATCTGCTCTACTGCAACATTAGAGAGATAAGATTTGCTATCTTCGATCTGTTCCACTGCAAATTTGGGGAGATAAGACTTGTGACTTCAACCTGCTCAACTGCAACTTCATGGAGATTAGGTTTATAGCTTTAATCTGCTCTACTGCAACATCAGAGAGATAAGATTTGCTATCTTCGATCTGCTCCACTGCAACTCCTGGGAGATGAGATTTGTGATTTGATTTGCTCCACTACAACTTCAGGGGGATAAGGTTTATAGCTTTAATCTTCTCTACTGCACATCAGAGAGATAAGATTTGCTATCTTCGATCTGCTCCACTACGACTTCAGGGAGATAAGACTTGTAACTTGTCGCTTTAATTTATTCCACTGCAACTTCAGGGAAATAAGATTCGCATCTTCAATCTACTCCACTGAAACTTCAGGGACATAAGATTAGTGGCTTCAATTTGCTCCACTGTAACTTTAGGGAGATAAGATTCGCCATAATGATTTGATCTGATCTACTGCAACTTCAGAGGTATAGGATTTTTTGCTTCTTCAATCCATCGATCTGTTACATGGGTCTATGCTTATGCTAAATATTAGGATGTCATGATTCATTCTGTGAGTTCGGTTCCAAGCGTTCGATATTTCTCGAACCTTCTTTTTGTAATTATCTCTCTTGTACACAAACTCGAATGAACTAAACCCTTATGTTACTAGAGTAAATTGTCTCGATCTGTACTGTTTTAACACGAGTAGAGGGGCATACCCGATAGCCCCCATATTCCAAGTAGGGGGACCCAATGAAAATCACCTCACTGATATAAAATCTCGTCGGGGACCATCTAAGGGCTCCATTCGACATCTTCGTCTTGTAGATTTTGGAGAATAATCATCCATTTCTCTTCCGTGATATCATCTCGTCTCGGCGTAGCCACTAACTCTTTTAATGGAGAATAGTTTTCAGAGAAGATTCGATATGAAACCTTTTCCATTTCCAAAAATGGTTGTAGAACAATGCTAGTAAGAGTTGTGCGCATCTGATGAATTTCCCTTTGCCCGCTCTTCGGCATGCGTTCAAGGATCTGAAAGTTTTAGCCAAAATTGTGGGAACGGGTATGCCCTTTTATCAAGTCGGTCAAATAAATCAGAGACAACCTCGTCTATATGCCCTAAAGCCTTAGGTAAGATAACCTGTAACACCCCAAACCCGGCCTAGAAGTTATGACCGGATCTGGCATTGCACATCAAGAGTTGTTTAAAAAAAACTGCGCGTTTGTTAAAAATTTAGACTTTAAATATTTATTGATTGTTTCCCTTTTGTTAACATTTTGAAAAACAGCTATGAAGGGTTTAGGAAATTCCCGTACCGCACATTGAATAATAATAGGCAGTGATCAAATTAAAGCTAAACAAATAAAATGCCAAAAATAAAGTTAAAGCGGCCTTATTACAACTTAAAATCCCGAATTAAAAATAAGTTTGAAATAAGAGAACACGTTTACGAGAAAAACAATGTATGGCCTCCACGAGTCTGCCTCAGCTCCCAAATCCGCGATCTAATGATTACCTGCAAAAATGAACAAAGGGGTGAGTCATCAAGACTCAGTGTGTAAATCCCCATAAACGCAATCTGGGCCTTAAGCCCACAGGTGCACATTGGGCCTTAGCCCACTCAAGATGGCATACAAAAGATATGAATGCAATATGTCCCAGCCCAACCTAGTATTTTCCATCCTCTACACGCCATCTCGTACCAACCATCACACCGTGGGGATTTCTACAATCAACCCTCCATCCGTTACACGCCGTCTTGACTGTCATGCTGCCAATTATAATACCGATCACTATGTGACCTTGAAATCCACTGTGGCTTAGCCACCGATCACCATGTGACCTTATAAATCATTTGTAGCAGAGCCACCGATCACTATGTGACCTTATAAATCATTTGTGGCAGAGCCACCGATCATTATGTGACCTTATAACTTCCCCTTTTATATCATATCCCAAGCCCATGCAAGATGGCATAATAGTTCGTGTATGCAGTATGTTATGTATGCAAAACATATGTCAAATATAAGTATGACACGATTTACCATCATAATCAGAATAATAAAATACAACATAATCAAGCTAATCAACCTCTAAGGGTATAACAGTAATTTTACCTACCAAGGGTATTTTCATAATTTACCCACTAAGGGCATTTTCGTAATTTACCTTCTAAAGGTATTCCGGTAATTTACCCTTCCAAGGGTATATCGATAATTTTACACCTGCAATGGCCTTTCCCAAAGGCCCAAATGTCACCCCGAGCGACTCGGTTACCATTTTCGGTCGTACCGGACTATTGGGCCTAAAACCCAATTTTGGCCCATTTGGGCCCACACGCTCGTGTGGCCCACCTAACATAAATCTAGCCACGTATATGAGATTCACCTAGTCTAGTTCACTATATACTACACCATCATACATTTTATTCAATTGGGCCCACGGGCCCATTGGGCCCACTTCGGCCCATCGTGGCCCAAGCAGCCTCAACCCATAAGAATACTACTGATGGCCTCAACTATCGCGTCGAAGCCCCACACGTGCGCTCGCATGCTCGTGTGGCTACTATTGCCGTGACCGGCACTTCGGCATTTGCCGCTCTACAACTATAGTAGAGAGAGTTACACACCTAATAGGAATCTGGTGCTAATCCGCGCTCCGACCACTCCTGTGCCCAAACGCCCACCAAGGTATGTTAACTCTCCTCCTAGAATGCTCTTTATATAGCTAGCTTCTTACCTTCCTTCTTTGTATCTTTCCGATGTGGGATCCCTTCGTCAGTAGAGTTTAAATTCAACTGAAACTCTTGCCGTCCAATCCGCAAAATAAATACTCCCTTGCTTCTCATGAGATTCGAACCCAGGCTCCCTTGCAACATAATCCACGCTGGTAACCACTTGGCCACAAGCTTCTCTTGTGTCTTAAACCATGCGCAACTAAATATAAATCTATAGCCTAATTCTAAGGTCCATGTAAAAAGAAAACCAAAATGCAAGAGCCAAGACTTGAACCTTGGACCTCCTTCCTTCCCTGTGGCGTCACCCCCTTGTCTCTTTTGTGGCGTCACTTTGCCACTGCACCACACACCCCACTTGTGTCATTTTCCTCCACATTTTATTCTTAAGGCCTACCTACTAACTCCCAGGGTTTTTTTCACCTAAAACCAAAATTTTCCTAAAGCCAAAGTTTGATCCCGGGAATTCATAGAGGCCCTCTAACCTTCCAAAATCGCTGACCTAATAAGTCCAACTTGCACTAAAGCCATTCTCTTGTTCTCCAAAAATTTTTAACGCTACTACGCCTAAGGCCCATTGGGCTCAATCCTACTAGGCCCAATTTTGGGATGTTACATAACCAATCCGTAAATGCTTAATGTGAAGACATCAACCCTTTTCTTCACATGAGGGTGTGCTAGGATCAAAACTCTCAAATTTCTCCAATGAATGCACTTACTATCACCTTTCTTCTTAATTCGGGCTGCAACCCACTGCTCGCTCATCCCCGTGATGTTCATCAGCTTTTTTAAGAACGTCAGGACATTGGCAGGTCTAGAATAGGCCTTGTCAGTTTGAATCTTTGGGCAACAGAGTAAGATCGTGTACTCTTCCACAGTAGGTACCAAATCCACCTTTCCAAAAGTAAAACAACTATACGCAGGGTTCCAAAACAGAGCGAGAGCTCGGAATATGTGCTTGCCCACTTTGATATCGAGTAGATAGGACAAATCACTGTAATTACAGTAGAATAGTTGCTTGATCTCATCATCCCATTGATCCCATATTTCTTCCATCTCTTGAGGATTATTTTGGGTTACGCTGATACGAGTAAAATCCTATAACTCTGACACGTATCCCTCTGTAAGACTATCACCCTTCTCTTGCTGCGTTGTCTTGGTCCATATCCGGACGGCCGCATTATCCTCCACTTCATCAAGAAACCCCTTTTCCATGACAAGTTATCTATTGAGCAACCAAATGTGAATCAACACCTTTTTGTGATGAAAATGCGATGTAGTTACAATCAAAGTAAAACAAAACAAGTTAGTATTTCATACGCAGCTTAAAGCAAGCAAGAAATAATAAATAAAACACTTACTCGGGTAACCACTAGAGTTTAGTATGGCTCTACCTAAGACGGACTCTTAAGGCTCGTTATATGCAGTTCGGTTCTAAAGCAAAGGTACCTGAACCAGCAGATTCCTTGATCCTCACCCATTATAGGCTCATATGGACCGAGCTTAGTTCAGGGGAATACATTTCCCTATGGCTATACGAAGATGAAAATCTTACAAGGACATAGGTACAGATGTATCCCGAAAGCGATCCACTATCCTATGCGGAGGTGAAGACCTCACGAAGGAATAGTTTCTCACTCCCACTTAAAAGGGTAAAATCAACCGATTTATGCGATGCAATATGCAGAGATATATCAAAAGGCACAAACCGATAAAGCAAACATATTATGACAAAGACCACAAAGAGACGGATGAGATGCAACGAATGGATCATAAATTTAAACCAATTTTTTTAACTTTCGACAAAAGATAAAAAATAATCAACTCGTGGCTTAACTCTCGTATTTTGGTATCCTCAACGGAGTCGCCAAGCTGTCGAAACCATTTTTTTAAAAAAAGGTCGACTTTGATTTTGAAAACAAAAACGAACATGGGAGTCGCCACCAATCCTTTTTATTTAGGTGTGATCAGATCACCTCGTAATTCAATCATTTTAATAAAAGTTTAAATTTATTAAAACGATGACTTTTGGTCAACAAAATCCAGAAAACGGGTTCGGGAGTCGGTTACGCATGAGGAAGGATTAGCACCCTCGATATGCCCAAAAATTGGTACCTAGTTGATTACTTGATGTCTTTAGTGTCGAAGATTGAAAATTTGAAGAAATTTTAAAATGCGATCCACGTTAGGACACAAATCTCAAGTCCCGTTAATCGCTTAATTGAATATTTTTTGAGAAAAGGGCGTATTCCACGTTAATCGAGGAAAAGAATTATGTCCCGTAAGTTAGGACACAAATCTCAAGTCGCCGAAACTAGAATAAACAGCGAAAATCATTTATTTTGAAAGATGTTTGATTATCTCGGTTTTAGAAAGAAACCATGTTCCGTAAGTTAGAACACGATCTTTTTGTAATCCCCGAGATTACTTAAAATTTTAAAATGTTCGTTTATTCGAATTTATCGAGAAGGTCGAAACCCCGTAAGATAGGGAACGACCTTTCGAATTTTTAAAAACACGGGGCATCGTTTATTTTAAAAACAAAAATTTTAATGCATTGCGTAAAATGCGACGCGGTTTTGTGGTGAAATGTAAAATGGGTTACAGTATTTTTGTGCATGACAAAATAATAAGTATGTTAATGTGAATGACAATATGAAGAACACAAATAAAATAAACATGCCAGAAATAAAATGACAAATGACAAGAATAACAAACTAAAAATTTCAAAGCTAAAGACCTAATGTTGCATAAATAAATAAATATGGTGTAAAACAATTTAAGAATAATAATAATATTAATAATGATGATGATGATATTAATAATAATAATAAAAGAAATAAAAAACTAAAATTTTAAAATTATATAAAAGGATATAAATAGATAAGTGATAGAATAAGATAAATGTGTGTATATAAAAAATTTTAGGTAGATAAAATATATAAAAATATAATAATAATAAATAATAGTAATAATAATATTGCAAAATTAATTAATTTAGTAATATGATAATAAAACAAATAAGTAAATTCAAAAAAAAAATATAATAATAATATTAATATTAAACTAATTAATTTAATAATAAAGTAGCAAAAATAACTAAGAAAAGGACTAGATTGAATTTAAAAACAAAAATTTGGGGCAAATCAGAAGTAAATAGAAAGGAAAATGACCAAATTGAATGCGCAAATAACAAGGAGGGACCAAAATGGGAAAGAATCCCCACTCTCTAAAACGCACAGTTTCAAGGCGGACCAAATTAAAATCGAAACAAATTATAGGGCCAAAATTAAAAACGAAAGAAACTTAATTGTAAAACACTTAAAAAGTGGAAGGGCTAAAGGTGCAATTAGCCCTTCCGTTGAAAAACACGCAGATCCTAGGCCGGAGCGGGTCGGGTCTCGGGTCAGAGGCCAAAACGACGTCGTTTTGTGTGTCTGAGTACCAAGCCCAAAACGGCTCGTCGTATTTAACCCTTATATAAGCAAAAAAAATTAACAAAAAAAACATCTGAAACTGAGTTTTTAAAAAAAATGTGATTTTTTTCTCTAAAATTCCCCTTAGTCGGCCCCTACTCCGATCGTACCTCTGGCCGGCGGCTCCTCCGTGGCCCCATCGTATATGGTGGCCGGAACCGTACAAAAATGATTTTTTAGTCCCTTTTTTTTCCTTCTCTTTTTCCTTTAAAAAAAAACTTTCAAATCTGATTTTTTTTTAAAAAAAAAAACTACGCAAAAGAAAACGGCCCTTGTTGTCCTTTTAGACCTTCATCAGACCCATAGGGCCCCCGGGTATTCAGAATCTGACGATGATCGACGGTGAGAGGAGACGAATCTGTAACACCCATTACCCGTATTCAACGCCGGAACCGGGTACAAGGCATTACCAAATTTATCTCACTTGAACATACAACTTTTGGGCTATAAAATTTCATTCCAACATTAAACTTCCCATACACATTCACAACATCCTCATTATGGGCCTACGAGGCCTTAAACATGCAAACGGAGGATCTCGGGATCAAACCGGGAACTTTAGAGCACTTAAAATTTTTTATCTAAACAGCGGCCACACGCCCGTGTGAAATAGGACACGCCCATGTGGGCAGGCCGTGTGGTCACACACTCCCATGTCCCTAACCCGTGGGGAAATTATTTCCTAATTCAAACCTACAGGGGTTTTCACAAGGCCGGACACACGCCCGTGTCTCTGGCCTGTGTCCCTCACATGGCCTCGACACGTCCGTGTCTTAGCCCGTGTGCCAAAACCATGGCATTTTGTTTATGATGTCATCACTTCACTATGGTCACACGGCCAAGGCACACGCCCGTGTCCTTTAGCCGTGTGTCAAATAAAATTCCAAATTTAAAGTGCAGACTTCAAAAGGCCTTGGAACATGCCCATGTCCATGGCCGTGCCTCCCACACGGCTGAGACACACGACTGTGTCTCTGCCCGTGTGTTTACTACTGAGCATACTGACTTGTAAACCTAGCTTGCAAGGGGACACACGGCTGACGCCCATGGGATTGACCGTGTGTCACACACGGTCTAGACACACGCCCGTGAGTCTACCCGTGAAACACCCCAAACCCGGCCCATGAGCTTTGACCGGATCTAGTATGTTCCTCAAGTAAACCGGTTCAAAATTTGTTTATTTCTTTGGAAAAACTACGTGTTTTGAAAGAAAACTTATTATTGGGTTGGGCTTGAATTGAAAATGAAGTAATTTTATATTAAAACTCCCTTTTTAATTAAGGTGATAAAACACTTTGGAGTTTCTTATTTTGAAATAATTTTACTTGATCCATAATTAATAATTTGTAAACAAAATAAATAAAAGTAAGAAGAAATAAAGAAAATTCAACTAAGGCCTTATTACATCAAAATTCCCAAAAATTAAATTAAAGTGCTTAAATAAAAATAAAAGTCCAAATGGTAATTTCTTGCTATGCATGGCCACCTTTAGGCTCTTGTCGACCCGGTCCATTACTGCTCATCACCTGAAAAATATTCCCCAACGGGGTGAGTCAAACAGACTCAATGTGTAATCAACACTAAAATTTAATAGGTTTAGGCATACCATACATATCATGTTCACATAATAATAATTCAAGATAATGATGCAATCCCGAACCCAAACCTAGATGCCATCCGCTACACATCCCCGTACCAACCTGCACACCGTGGGGACTACTAACTCAACCCTCCTTCCGCTACACACCATCGAAGGCAGTCGCTGCAGTCGACGTGCTCATCGCCCATATAAATTCGTGGCATAGCCACCAGATAAAATAATTGTGTCATGAGACACCACATTCAGATAATGTAACCGAAGTTACCACATTCAGATGGTGAGACCGTAGTCGTCACATTCACTTCCCCTTTCTCATGTAACCCGAATGCCATATTATTCATATCATGCATATCATACTTAAATTCACTTTCACGTTACTTTTCACATGTTAAATATAACATATTTCGTAATCCTAGTAGGAGTAGGAAACGTACCTGAGTACTTTGTACCACATTAGGGTACCTTAGCCATATTCGCATTCTTATACATACTTATATTAAATATTGCCATAAAACGTATTAAAAGACAGTGGGGATTACACACCTGATTCGCTTAGCAATTCCTTGAGATCTCGAAAAGCTTGATCTAATGCTTAGATCCTTAATCCCTACATTTGATTTATCACTTATTACTTAGCATAAATCCTATTCGGCTATAATACCAAATCCTAGTAGGATTTGTATTCTTGAAACTTACCGTTGATGCCGACTTAATGATTATTCAAATCCCGAAATAGATCCTTACTTTCTTGGTGCTGTCAAAAATCCTATAAGCACATGTTAGATTGATTTCTAACACTTAATCATCATTAAATGGCCTATGGCCGAATATCAGATGTCTTACCTTAAAGCTTTAATTCTCGAAAATAGTCACTTGACGTAGATCTTGAGATCCCGAATGATCTCCTCCTTGTAGTCGACAACTGCCGAAATCCAAAAAGGACCCTTCAAAGTTTCGGCCATGGAATCCTAAAGGAGTTAGATTCCTATATTTCGGCTAAAAAGGAGAGATTGGAAATCAAATAACAGTTGATCTTACCTCTATGGATGAAATCGGCAACACCCTTCTGTTACAACAAAGATTCGGCTTTGGCTTTAGTGAACAATCGGCTAGATTCTAACAATTACCTAGTTTTGGCTTTTGAAAGAAAACTATGAGAAGAGAAGGGATATGATCTTAAAGAAAATCGGCAAGGGGGACTGAGGGTGAAGAGGAATTCGGCTAGACAAAAGAAAAAGAGGAGAGAAGAGAGGCTAGGGAATTTGGCAGAGAAAGAGGAGGAAGAAAATTGATGAGTAGCCCTATGTTCTTCCTTTTATAGCCGAATTTATCACTTAGAATCCCTTACTTGGCCACCACCCTTCTTTATTTGATAGCTTTATCCTTTAATTATCACAAAATAAAAGAATTTATCCAACATTTATCTCCTCAATAATTAAAGAATAATCCTTTATTATCTCCTTGAAAAATAATCTAAAATAAAAAATCCATTATTTATCCTTATTAGCCGAATTTTAAAGAGGATAAAACTCATCTGTTGCAAGCCTTGTGCAGTCCACCTCTGTGTTTCTAGAAGCAAAAATAAAACTTCTTTTATTTGCTTCCCATGTGACTCGAACTCAGGCCCAATACCCTTGTATGTGGCACCATTTCCAGAGGCCCTAAGTGATATCTTCAGGCCACTTTTCCAAGCCTGTTTATGTGTCAAATTCCTCCTATTAATTTTCTTAAGGCCACCTTGCCTTAGTTTCCTCTTTTTGAACTTTAAAACTCGACATTTCTAAGTCATTTCTAAGTTTCCAAAAATTTTCGTTTGGCTCTTTAAACTTGACATTTCCTTACATTTCCAAGTTTCCAGAAATGTTCACATTCCTCTTTTGAATCATTTCCAAATCATTTCCTAGTTTCCAAAAATGTTCACTTTCCATTTTTAAACTTAACATTTCCATACATTTTCAGGTTTCCAAAATGTTCATTTCTACTTCTTTTCCATACATTTCTGGGTTTCCAAAAATATTCAAAATTTATTCATAATACTTAAGACATGTCATGTCGTACAATTAAACCGAAAATGCATAGGCCCTTTTTAGGATGTTACAGTTCTACCCCCTTAAAATAATTTCGTCCTCGAAATTTCCTATCTAAAATAATTGAGGGTATTGCTGTCGCATTGTCTCCTCTGGTTCCCACGAAGCTTCTTCCGATCCATGATTGCGCCATAACACTTTGACTAGAGGAACTGACTTCCTCCGTAACACTTTCACATCATGTTCCAATATCTGAATCGGCTCTTCCTCGTAGGATAAGTCTGGCCTTAGCTCCACTTCTTCAACTAATACCACATGAGATGGATCGGATCGATAACGATGTAGCATGGATACATGGAATACGTCGTGCATCTGCTGCAACTCTGGTGGCAACTCCAATTGGTATGCCACTGGCCCAACTCGCTTCAGTACTCGATAAGGCCCTATAAACCTTGGGCTTAACTTCCCTTTGCGACCAAACCTCATTACCTTCTTCCAAGGCGAAACCTTAAGGAACACTTGGTCTCCCATTTCGAACTCTATTTCCTTTCGCTTAAGGTCGGCGTACGACTTCTGCCTATCAGAGGCTTCCTTTAACCGTGCCCTGATTATCTCAACCTTTTCTTCAGTTTCTGCCACTAATTCTGGACCCAAAACTCGATGTTCTCCTAACTCAGTCCAACAAGTAGGAGTTCTACACTTCCGACCATACAACGCTTCATATGGTGCCATCCGAATGCTAGCCTGGTAGCTGTTGTTGTAGGCGAACTCAGCTAAAGGCAAGTAATCTTCCCAACTTCCTCGGAAATCCATCACACAGCCTCTCAACATATCCTCCAATACTTGTATAACCCGTTCAGACTGCCCGTCTGATTGTGGATGAAAGGCCGTAGTGAAGTCCAACTTAGTACCTAAGGCTTGATGAAGTGTCTTCCAAAATCGAGACGTAAACCTTGGGTCTCTATCCGAAATAATTGACACCGGTACTCCATGTAACCTCACAATTTCCGATATATACAATTTGCCCAATTTCTGAAGAGAATAGTCAACTCTTACCGGAATGAAGTGTGCGGACTTGGTCAAACGGTCCACTATTACCCATACCGAGTCTTTCTGAGTAGGCGTAAGGGGAAGCCCACTAACAAAGTCCATAGTAATCCTTTCCCACTTCCATTGTGGAACCTTGATTGGCTGAAGTAATCCCGATGGAACTTGGTGTTCAGCCTTAACTTGCTGACACGTCAGACATTTTCCCACGAATTCAGTAACTTCCCGCTTAAGATCAGGCCACCAAAATTGTTCCCTTAGATCTCTGTACAGCTTAATGCCTCCGGGATGCATGGCATAAGGGCTACTATGCGCTTCCCGAAGAATCCTTTGTCTTAACTCTTCGTCCCTCGGCATACAGACTTTTCCTTTGTAGCACAATACTCCTTCGTCATTAACGCCATAATCCTTTAATTCTCCGTTCGGTACTTGCTGTAACTTAGCACTTAGAGCCTTATCAGCCGACTGTCCTCTTTTCACCTCACTCAGCCATGTGGGCTTGACTTGCAACTCTGCCAATAGGCTTCCATCATCATACAAACTTAAGTGTGCGAACATAGCCCTTAGATCCGACACAACCTTCCGACTTAGGGCATCAGCTACCACATTCGCCTTGCCAGGGTGGTACTCTATCGAGCAATCATAATCCTTCAATAACTCCATCCACCTTCGTTGCCTCAAGTTCAACTCCTTCTGAGTCAACAGATACTTAAGGCTCTTGTGGTCAGTGTAGATTATCGACCTTTCTCCATAAAGGTAGTGCCTCCAAACCTTAAGGGCGAAAACCACTGCTGCCAATTCCAAGTCATGAGTTGGATAGTTAACCTCATGAGGCCTTAACTGCTGAGACGCATAAGCGACTACTTTTCCTTCTTGCATTAGCACACAGCCTAATCCCGTGTGAGAAGCGTCACAGTATACCACAAAATCCTTTCCTGCCTCCGGCTGAATTAACACTGGAGCTTCCGTCAACACTCTCTTAAGCTTTTCAAAGCTCTCCTGTTGCTTATCAGTCCATTCAAAGGGTACTTCCTTCCTTAGCAATTTTGTCAAAGGCGCGGCTATTGACGAGAACCCTTCCACGACCCTTCTGTAATAGCCTGCCAAACCCAAGAAACTTCGGATCTCAGCCACGGACCTAGGTGGTTTCCAATCCAACACTACTTCGATCTTTCTAGGATCCACTCTTATTCCCTCTGCGGATACCACATGTCCTAAGAATGCCACCTCCTTAAGCCAAAATTCACACTTGCTGAATTTGGCATAGAGCTTCTTCTCCCTTAACATTTGCAGCACAACTCAGATATGCTCATCATGCTCCTCTTCAGAATTAGAGTATACCAAAGTATCATCGATGAACACAACGACGAACCTATCCAAGTAGGGTTGGAAAACTCAGTTTATCATATCCATGAACGCGGCTGGAGCGTTCGTCAACCCAAACGGCATCACTACAAACTCAAAATGGCCGTATCTTGTCCTAAAAGCTGTCTTATGGATATCTGCCTCCTTCACCTTCAATTGATGATATCCCGACCTTAAGTCTATCTTTGAAAATACTGCGGCTCCCTTCAGCTGATCGAACAAGTCATCGATCCTTGGCAAAGGATACTTGTTCTTGATGGTCAACTTATTCAGCTGACGGTAATCTATACACATATGCATAGTTCCGTCCTTCTTCTTCACAAACAGGACTGGTGCTCCCCATGGAGACACACTGGGTCGAATGAACCCACGATCCAACAATTCTTGGATTTGAGCCTTGAGCTCAACCAACTCCTTTGGTACCATTCGATACGGGGCAATTGACACAGGAGCTGTTCCCGGTAGTAAGTCTATTCCAAATTCCACCTCCCTATCTGGGGGTATTCCTGGTAATTCCTCCGGAAACACATCTTCAAAATCTTTTACAGTTCTAACTCCACTGACACCTTCTTCCTTTCCACTTAACGCGCTTACGAAGGCTAAAAACGCCCTGCACCCTTTCCTAACCATTTTCTCAGCCTTCAACGCTGAAACTACGTTAGACAAGTAGTTTCTTCTTTCTCCGATCATTACTACTACTTCATCCTCTGGAGTCCTTAGTTCCATATGTTTAGCCGCACAATTCAACACGGCTCGGTGCTCTACTAGCCAATCCATTCCAAGTATGAGTTCAAACTCCCCAAAGGGAAGTTCCATGAAGTCAGCCCGAAAGTTCACTCCCTGAATCTCTAGGGGTACATTCCGAAAGATCTTATCCACTACTACAGTTTGGCCTAATGGGCTTAATACAGTCATCTCCTTATCAGAAAGTTCAGAGTCTAGGCCTAGTGTTTCCACTACATTACATGCAACATAAGAATGGGTCGAACCCACATCAATCAGAGCAAAATAGGGCTTGCCATAAATAAAGAACGTACCGATTATAACATCCGGCGCGTCTTCATCCTCCCTTCGGCGAACCGCATAAACCAAGCCCGGTTGCCTTGCCTCAGCATTAGCAGCACCTCTGCCCTGTGTTCCACGTCTTCTGCCAGCACCATTACCTCTGTTATTCGAACCACGACCTCGTTGAGGCTGCTGTCCTCCTCTACCAGCCTGATTAACATTCTGAGCTGCTGGTCGACTTTCATCTGGTTTCTTAGGACAATCTTTGAGCATATGGTCCTTGGACCCACACCTAAAACATCCTCCCGTCTTTCTCCAGCACTCCCCTAAGTGCTTCTTTCCACAATGATCAGAAGGACGATACTGCCATCCTGTACCAGCTTGCTGATTTCGTGGCCCATCAACTCTAGGCCTCTTTTGAACCTTCCCAGACGATTCAAAACCTCATTTTGGCCTATTCCGATCCATAGTCTGCTTTGTAGCATCCTTAATTCCCTCGGCTACCTTGGCTTTTTCTACTAAAGCAGAAAACTCCCGCTCCTGATGCGGTGCTATCAATAATCTCAAATCATCCCTTAGTCCGTCCTTAAAACGGACACAGCGCTCATGCTCAGTTGCCACTATTCCTCGAGCATACTGGCTCAACCTCAGAAATTCAGCCTCATATTCCTCAACGGACTTGTTCCCTTGAACCAGCCCCGGAAATGCTTTCCTTTGCTCATCCGTATACCTGGTTCCAACATACTTCTTTTGATACACTTCCTTAACATATTCCCAGGTCAAATCCTAAGCTGTGGCACCGTCCCGCACAGTTAACCACCATTGATACGCTTCATCGCGTAACAGTGCCACCATTCCTTTTAACTTCTCCTCAGGGGTCAGATCAAGCTCATCCATGATGCGCTCAGTTGCTTCCAACCAGTACTCAGCTGTACTGGGTGCCACACCAGATACTCCACGAAACATTTCGGCTCCATTAGCTCGAAGCCGTTCAGGCACAGACTTACGAGTTCCCGCATTTCCTCCTGCACCAGCCACCAACTCCAAAACTCGCAGCACAGCCTGCGACACAGCATCCTCCCCCGTCTGAGCTTGCTGCTCAACACCAATAGCTGGGGGTGGTGGTGGCGGTGGTACCTCATTATCAGACCCTTGACCCGATCTAACGGGTTCTGACCTGGTCATTCTTCCTCTACTGCGTCCATGACGACCACGTCCTCTAG
This sequence comes from Gossypium australe, assembly GCA_005393395.2. Lineage (NCBI taxonomy): Eukaryota > Viridiplantae > Streptophyta > Magnoliopsida > Malvales > Malvaceae > Gossypium > Gossypium australe. Next base: position 21,359,805 of record CM016614.1, on the reverse strand, counting down.
AGTTCATTTCTAACGTCGAGATCTGATTAAGAAGTTTTATGAATTAGTACTTTTGTTTCACTTGATTACCCGCGAAGAAATTTTATGAAAAGAGTTTTAGGAGTGGTTCTTTCGTAGTCATACATGCACACAGTCTTTCCATTCATTCATACATCCATCAACAATTATGAACCTTCGTTCATTCAAAGAAACGTTGTAGTTTTCATTGTTGTTGTTTTTCCACTACCCATGGGTATTGTCGTAATTTGTCCTACAGGGTATTTTCGTAATTTTTCAAAAGAAAAAGTTCCTTAGTGATTTTGTCAAAAAGTATTTTGAAAATTTTGAATTCCCGGGGTATTTTGGAAAATTTTGAAGTCCGGGGGTATTTCGGTAATTTTAGACCTTGGGGGTATTTTGGTAATAAACCAGAGTAAATTGGTAAAGTTTAATATTTCCGAGGTATTTCCAAACTTTGCAAAACTTTGAGAGTTCTTTTTGAGACTTGTACCTTTCAAAACGGTGATGTTGCAAAATTTTGGCAACCAGGGTCATTTTGGTAATTTTGTAAGTTAGGGGCAATTTTGTAATTTTCCAAAAATCAAGGTATTTTGATATTTTACAAATTAGGGTTTTTGAACATTTATAAAATGATGAAATTTTGGCAGAAACTGTTGAGTAGTTGGTCATTTTATAAATCAAGGGCATTTTGGTAATTTTACCACTAGGGGTATTTTTGTAATTTCATGAATTTTTAAGAGTTTTAAGAGTTTTAAAATTAGGGTTTCCATAAAAACACGGCTAGTTCCCTTTCAGGTTTTAATTATTATATTTAGCCTATGACCGAGTCCCCTTGGTCAGGGTGAACCAAAGCTACGCACCAGGCAGGATTCGAGTGGAGAGGAGGTGAGTCACACGGACTGCTTAAGTACCAAGCTCCCACTGAAACCATTCCTAGACATGCGCACAGAGGTTGCCACACCCACTGCGACCTTTGGGTTAGGGTGAACCGAAGCTACGCACCAGGTAGGATTCCTGCGAAGAGGAGGTGAGTCACTAGGACTGCTTAAATACCAAGCTCTTCCGGATCCAATCCTAGACATGCGTACAGGGGTTACCACACCCTAACTCGATTGACTTAGCCCTAGGTTTGTTTAGTGGTCCTTAAGTCTTATGTATTTGTGTTTGAGTAGACTAGTCCTAGAGTTCAAGTTCCTATCATACTATTCTACGTTCCATTCCTTTTCTACCCCTTCTATAAATCACATAATCACACAGATGGTTAGGGGTACTTACCTAGTGGACTGCGGGTCGGAGACTTAGGTGCCATGCCATAAAACCTGCTTATTTCATAAAATACTTTCATAAAGCTTACTTGGCTCGATTTGAAAATGTTTTGGGCCTTAGCCCACAGGCCGAGAGTTTCAAAACTGGGCTCTGATACCAAATTGAAACACCCCAAACTCGGCCCATGAGCTTTGACCGGATCTGGTATGTTCCTCAAGTAAATCGGTTCAAAATTTGTTTATTTCTTTGGAAAAACTACGTGTTTTGAAAGAAAACTTATTACTGGGTTGGGCTTGAATTGAAAATGAAGTAATTTTATATTAAAACTCCCTTTTTAATTAAGGTGATAAAACACTTTGGAGTTTCTTATTTTGAAATAATTTTACTTGATCCATAATTAATAATTTGTAAACAAAATAAATAAAAGTAAAAAGAAATAAAGAAAATTCAACTAAGGCCTTATTACATCAAAAATTCCCAAAAATTAAATTAAAGTGCTTAAATAAAAATAAAAGTCCAAATGGTAATTTCTTGCTATGCATGGCCACCTTTAGGCTCTTGCCGACCCGGTCCATTACTGCTCATCACCTGAAAAATATTCCCCAACGGGGTGAGTCAAACAGACTCAATGTGTAATCAACACTAAAATTTAATAGGTTTAGGCATACCATACATATCATGTTCACATAATAATAATTCAAGATAATGATGCAATCCCGAACCCAAACCTAGATGCCATTCGCTACACATCCCCGTACCAACCTGCACACCGTGGGGACTACTAACTCAACCCTCCTTCCGCTACACACCATCGAAGGTAGTCGCTGCAGTCGACGTGCTCATCGCCCATATAAATTCGTGGCATAGCCACCAGATAAAATAATTGTGTCATGAGACACCACATTCAGATAATGTAACATAAGTTACCACATTCAAATGGTGAGACCGTAGTCGTCACATTCACTTCCCCTTTCTCATGTAACCCGAATGCCCATATTATTCATATCATGCATATCATACTTAAATTCACTTTCACGTTACTTTTCACATGTTAAATATAACATATTTCGTATTCCTAGTAGGAGTAGGAAACGTACCTGAGTACTTTGTACCACATTAGGGTACCTTAGCCATATTCGCATTCTTATACATACTTATATTAAATATTGTCATAAAATATATTAAAAGACAGTGGGGATTACACACCTGATTCGCTTAGCAATTCCTTGAGATCTCGAAAAGCTTGATCTAATGCTTAGATCCTTAATCCCTACATTTGATTTATCACTTATTGCTTAGCATAAATCCTATTCGGCTATAATATCAAATCCTAGTAGGATTTGTATTCTTGAAACTTACCTTTGATGCCGACTTAATGATTATTCAAATCCCGAAATAGATCCTTGCTTTCTTGGTGCTGTCGAAAATCCTATAAGCACATGTTAGATTGATTTCTAACATTTAATCATCATTAAATGGCCTATGGCCGAATATCAGATGTCTTACCTTGAAGCTTTAATTCCCGAAAATAGTCACTTGACGTAGATCTTGAGATCCCGAATGATCTCCTCCTTGTAGACGACAACTGCCGAAATCCAAAAAGGACCCTTCAAAGTTTCGGCCATGGAATCCTAAAGGAGTTAGATTCCTATATTTCGGCTAAAAAGGAGATATTGGAAATCAAATTACAGTTGATCTTACCTCTATGGATGAAATCGGCAACACCCTTCTGTCACAACAAAGATTCGGCTTTGGCTTTAGTGAACAATCGGCTAGGTTCTAACAATTACCTAGTTTTGGCTTTTGAAAGAAAACTATGAGAAGAGAAGGGATATGATCTTAAAGAAAATTGGCAAGGGGGACTGAGGGTGAAGAGGAATTCGGCTAGACAAAAGAAAAAGAGGAGAGAAAAGAGGCTAGGGAATTCGGCAGAGAAAGAGGAGGAAGAAAATTGATGAGTAGCCCTATGTTCTTCCTTTTATAGCCGAATTTATCACTTAGAATCCATTACTTGGCCACCACTCTTCTTTATTTGATAGCTTTATCCTTTAATTATCACAAAATGAAATAATTTATCCAACATTTATCTCCTCAATAATTAAAGAATAATCCTTTATTATCTCCTTGAAAAATAATCTAAAATAAAAAATCCATTATTTATCCTTATTAGCCGAATTTTAAAGAGGATAAAACTCCTCTGTTGCAAGCCTTGTGTCGTCCACCTCTGTGTTTCTAGAAGCAAAAATAAAACTTCTTTTATTTGCTTCCCATGTGACTCGAACTCAGGCCCAATACCCTTGTATGTGGCGCCATTTCCAGAGGCCCTAAGTGATATCTTCAGGCCACTTTTCCAAGCCTGTTTATGTGTCAAATTCCTCCTATTAATTTTCTTAAGGCCACCTTGCCTTAGTTTCCTCTTTTTGAACTTTAAAACTCGACATTTCTAAGTCATTTCTAAGTTTCCAAAAATTTTCATTTGGCTCTTTAAACTTGACATTTCCTTACATCTCCAAGTTTCCAGAAATGTTCACTTTCCTCTTTTGAATCATTTCCAAATCATTTCCTAGTTTCCAAAAATGTTCACTTTCCATTTTTAAACTTAACATTTCCATACATTTTCAGGTTTCCAAAATGTTCATTTCTACTTCTTTTCCATACATTTCCGGGTTTCCAAAAATATTCAAAATTTATTCATAATACTTAAGACATGTCATGTCGTAAAATTAAACCAAAAATGCATAGGCCCTTTTTAGGATGTTACAACCCGTGTGGACATTAAAAAGGCTATATTCCAAGCCAAATTCCACCCTACATAGCAACCATACTTATATCATCTCATTACAACATAACTCATGACTCTAAGGCACTTCCAAGAACTCAAATCAAAGCATCCACACAAGCATAAACTTCATGATTCATCATCAATGAATATTGTAATAACCAAATTTGCCCGGCCCATTGAAAGACCGATAAACAGAATAATAAAATCTGAATAAAAAGATACAAATAAAAAAGCAACAAAACAAAAGCCATAAATAAAGTCCAAAGTAGCAGTCCAGATACAAAAGCCAAACAGTGCAGCCCAATTACAATAACCTGACCCTAGCCCAATTAAAACCCTAAAAGCCCAACATCACAACCCATTACAGAAAAAAGAGGCAGCAGGAACGCTAGCCCCTCAACGCCGTCAACCTTTGGCCTCCCTCCGTGGACACCACGCGCATCGCCAATAGCCACTCCATCATGCGCCTTTTCAGACCCTCGCGCGTGCCGATGCGCGTCTCTCACGGTGCCTTTCCCCGTGCCTCATTCAGCACCCATGTGCCCCGACGACTGCAGCGCCACTATGCACACCGACCAACAATCGACGCACGCCTCTGCCTCGCCGATACCCTGCGAACATAGAAAGAAGACAAATGGTAGATAAAACAAGAAGAATAAAATAAAGAAAAACACAACAGCGAGAATGAGTTGTAAAAATTGGTTATAAAAGCCGAGACAAACCCCTTTGTATTTCTCTCTTGGGTTTTCACGAATACTAAAAAGGGAAATCAAAAGTACGAACACAAAGATTATCAGAAATCAAAGAGAATTAAGAGGTTGCTTTTTTCTTTCCTGTTTTACTGTCTTCGATTTAATGCCGTCTCTTTTGGCTCTTCCAGGCTTTGCTTACTGTTTTCGAAATCCAAAACAAAGATCAGTAACAAAATGAAAATAAATAAAACGAAAGGGAGAATGCGTACCTTCGTGAATAACTTTGTTCTCCCCGTCGCAATCGGAGACGAACGAAGAGACTGGTCGGAGAATGAGGTTTAGAATCGGTTATAGAAGTGAATCGGCTCTTCAAGTGCCGCTATTCGCCGTTCATGGTGGCGTTTTGGTAGCTTGAGGGAGAGAATCTGGAGTTGCGGCTAAGGGAGAGATTGGGGGAAACATTTGGGGTTTTTAATTGTTTTTGTTTTAAATGGCAGAAAAGTAGGGATTAGGTCGGTTAGGATTTTTGGAAGAGATAGGAAATGGCATCGTTTAGGGCCTGATTCAGTGGCCCTAAAATGGTGCCGGATAGTTCGACCCGAAGGCCCGATTCGCATGAGACTAAGGTCCGCGTGCTTTCGTGGTAGCGGGATAATTGCACGTTCAGCCCTGCTGCTTGGGACGGCTATTCAATCAGATTTTATTACATGCTTTCTTTTATTCCTCAATTAGTCCCTGTAATGTGCGCGTTAATTCGTTCTAATCTTTTATGTGCCACGTTTTGGTTAATTGAAATAATTGCCGGTTCGATCCCCATTCTTTGTGCGCATTGCGATCGGGTCCTTGTTCTCCTCTTTTGATATTCGTGACCTTGGTCCTTAGAATTTTACCTTGGTTTTAATTCAGTTTTCGGCCTATATTCAAGAGTCCTTTTTTATTTATTCAAAACCTTATTATTATTATTATCATTTATTTCATGGTTTTTGTATATTGTCTTCATTAAGCCATACGTTTTATTTCGAATTTTTGGCATTTTTTAAAAGTATTTCATATATTTGTCTTTTTTCTTTACTATGCATTCTTTACTAAAAATCATTTTGTTAACTAGGTTAAGTCGATTCGCGCATCATCTTTCTTTTTAAGTTGTCTAATTCGCGGGTCTTTGTTTATTAATGTATTTTCTTAGATGATTTATACTATTTAGTCATCGTGTTTACATGCGCTCTAACTCGTTTATTTACATTGCCGTGTTATGATAGTCAATCATATGTAATTTCGTGCTCGCCTATTATTGTTCTATCGCCGCTATTGTTACTCATGCATATTAGTATTTTAGGCTAAAGATTCCAATGACATGTATTACATGCACGACGTCAAATTCGAGTTACATTATCGCTCTCTTTGTCGTATAACCTCATGCACGTCTCGAGACACGTTTCTTTAAAACCTAACCTAAACTACCCAAATGTATATAATTTTCAAATACATTTATCAATTTCATCCAAAAACAAAAGTTTTTTCTAAATAAGGCAATATTCTATGTTCGGAAACTCGAGAGATCGTGCCCTATGTGTTGGTTTCGGTTTTTTCGCTTAGCCAAACAATCGAATATCCTTTTGACATTTTTTACGCATGAGTCTCGAGAATTAAGAGATGATCTTGAATTCGTGGATTTAAAGGTGACATGTCCTAACGCGCTGGATGTGATACTTTCATTCCTTTGAAACGAGATAATCTTGAGATTCAATCCCAATTTAACGAATTCTTCCTTTTTAAATTTTACCTTAGATATTTCCAATTTTTCCACGTCAGGACATTAATTAATCAATTCGGTACCAATTTTGGGCGTGACGAGGGTGCTAGCCCTTCCTCGCACGTAACCGACTTCCGAACCCGTTTTCTCAAATTTTCGTAGACCAAAAAATACTATTTTAGTAAATCAAAATGTTTTATTAAAACAAAGGTGACCCGACCGCACCTCGAATAAAAGATCGGTGGCGACTCCTTATTTTTAAAGTCGATTCCCGTTTTGTCAAAAAATGGTTACGACAGCTTGGCGACTCCACTGGGGATCACTTTTGGGATACATCCGTACCTATGTCTTCGTGAGGTTTTTATCTCCGTGCAGCCATAGGGAAATGTATTCCCCTGAATCGAACCTAGTCCGTATGAGCCTATAATGGGTGAAGATCAAGGAATCTACTGGTTCAGGTACCCTTGCTTTAGAACCGAACCACATATAGAGAGACCTAAGAGCCCATTGTAGATAGAGCCGTGTAAACCCTAGTTGTTACCATAAATAGGGGTTCGATTATTTCCTGCTCGTTTAAGTTCTTTTTGTACATGATACTAACTTGTTGTGTTTGGCTTTTATTACATAGCATTTCATCATAAAAGGTGTTGATTCGCACTCGGTTTCTAGATAGATAAGCTGAACATGGAAAAGGGGTTTCTCGATAGAGTGGAGGATAATGCGGCTGTTCAAACATGGTCCGAAAGGGTACAGCGAGAGAAAGGAGACAGCCTGACTGTGGGATATGAATCAGAGTTGTGGGACTTCACTCGCATCAGCGTGACTCAAAACGACCTACGAGAATTGAAGGAAATATGGGATTCATGGGGCAACGAGGTCAAACAACTATTCTACTATAATTACGGTGATTTGCCCTATCTGCTTGATATCAAGGTAGACGAGTATCTACTCCGAGCCATTACCCAGTTTTGGAACCCAGCTTACAGTTGCTTTACTTTTGGAAAAGTGGATTTGGTGCCTACCATAGAAGAGTACACAGCTTTGTTCCGATGCCCGAGAATTCAAACCGATAAGGCGTATTCAAGGTTTGCTAATGTGCTGCCGTTCTCAAAAAAGCTAATGAACATTACAGGGATGAGCGAGCAATGGATTACAGCCCGGATCAAGCAAAAAGGAGATTATAAGTGCATTCCTTGGAAACATTTGAAGGATCTGATCTTAGCACATCCTGATGACAAACAGAGGGTCGATGTCTTCGCTTTAAGCATCTATGGTTTGGTCATCTTCCCCAAGGCGCTGGGGTATGTAGAGGAAGCGTTCTCCGACTTATTTGATAAACTTGACAAGGGAGTCACACCCGTCCCTGCAATCTTAGCCGAAACTTTCAGATCCTTGAGTGCTTGCCGAAGAGCGGGCGAAGGGAGGTTCATGGGATGTGCACAACTGTTGCTATCATGGTTCTATTGCCGTTTCTGGAAGATAGAAAAGGTCCCGTGCAAAGTCTTTTTGGAAAACTATTCTCCTCTAAAGGAATTAGCAGATACGCCAAGGCGGGACGACCTATCAGAAGAGAAATGGATAGCGATCCTCCAAAATTTGCAGGTGGAAGATGTAGAATGGAAGACTCCGTGGATGATTCCTGACGAGATCTTGTATCGGTGCGGAGAGTTTGACTGGGTCCCTTTACTCGGGATATGGGGAGCTGTCGGGTATGCCCCATTGCTAGTGATGAGGCAGTATCGATCAAGGCAATTCATACCGGCGACACATGGATTAGCCCAGTGCGAGTTTTTGTACAAGGACGATAATTATAAGAAGAGAGTTCACGAGATATCAGATGCATGGACTCAAACCCGAAAAATGAAGAGACTCGCCATAAGGCCAATGATTACTCCCGAGTACCATCGATGGTGGGCCAAAAGAATCAACGACAACGTCCCAAGGCCAGCCCAAGGAAATGCTCGACCAATAAAATAGTAGTTGCAAGTAATCCCATCTGAATTAGAGATTATCAAGCAAGATTTCGAGAGAAAGAGCCGGGAATTGGGTAAAAGGATAGAGCAGCTAGAAGAAGAAAAGATGCATCTGGGGTTAGATGTTGACGTCCACAAGTTCGAGGCCGAGAAATTGAAAAAAGGAAAAAATAAGGCCGAAGAGGACCTGGATAGTTTAAAAACAGACTACAAGAAGCTGCGCATGTCCATCAGAACCGTTGGTCTAGGTAAGACATCAGAGCAATGGCGGCAGGAAATTGAAGAAGAAAAATCTAGAGCCAATTAGTGGGAAAAGAAGTTCCGAGATGCTCGAGTACGGGAGGACGCCTTGAGAAAGAGCCTGTTGGAAAGCCAAAGCGAAAAGGAGAAGTTACGCGCCCGAATAGCAGAACTAGAAAAGTCGTTGCATCTGCACCGTAGCCACAATTCGATAATCGAATTAAGAGCTAGCCAGAACAAGATCGAGGAGATGAAAGGGAGGATAGGAGAGCTCGAGACTACATTATAAGATAGTAAAAGTCGAGTTGAGCTCCTTGAGGCGAACAGTGAACATTGGAAGGAGCAGTTCCGCCATTCTCAAGGACAGATCAGAGATAGAGACTATGTGATGGGTGAAGCTGTGGTTCAAGTCCGAGAGGTGGCCGACCATCTACAAACTTTAGCTACTCAAGCTGAAGTATTGAGCCTACAATACGAGTCAGCGTCGGATCGAGGCCAAAAATTAGCTTGGCTTCTTAGGAAAGTTAAGGATTTAGGCATTAGGGCGAAATCGTATATGTAATCGTCCGTTCTATGAAAGGAAATTCATTTTCTAGTAAAGTTTATCTAATGAAATTGAATCAAATTAACACCTTTGTGCATTCATATCATGCATTTGCATTACATGGCATACATTAGTATCATATCACCTTAATTATTCACTGAGGCTAAAATCGTATAATCCACAGTTGCGACACTGTGAATCTGGAATCAAATCATCCTTATAGGACCCGACTAAGAACTAGAATTATGGATGCAGAACTCAGCGAAAGAATTGAAAGAATGGAAAGGATCCAGGGACAGTTGCAAGAACAATTGGCCAAGTCGCAGCAAGAGACAAGGGACCTGATGGTGAAATCCAGGGAAGAATCACTTGAGCAGAAGGACCAGGTGGCCAAGCTAATGGAGATGGTGACGACTCTGATTAAAGGAAAAGGACCTGTACAGAGTCCTGAAGTTATAGAACCCCACTCGAGAGTTAATCAGAGTCCATTCCATCCCCCAGGATTCACTCCACCTCATGGAGAATGGCCTCAAAGGGAATTTGCGGGCCCAGAACAACCACCTGTACCCCCACCTGCCCATCTAGGGCAAGAAGTATTCATGTCAAACCACGGAGCTAACCCTGCTGACCCAATTGTCCCGGATTTGGATGATCCGGTAGAACTAGCTAAGTTAAGAATGAAGGACCAGGATGCCCAGGACAAGTATAAGAGTCTAGAAGAAAGACTCAGGGTGATAGAGGGTACTAGAGCCCCTTCTGCAATGAGCGCCAAAGAGCTCAGTCTAGTTTCCGATATGGTCCTGCCTCCGAAATTTAAAGCGCCAGACTTCGAAAAATATGATGGAACAAGGTGTCCAAAGGCACATCTTATCATGTTTTGTCGAAAAATGGCTGGATATGTGAACGAAGACAAATTATTAATACACTGCTTTCAAGATAGCTTGACTGGGTCGGCCCTCCGATGGTATAATCAGCTCGGCAGAAAGAGGATCCAATCATGGAATGACTTAGCTTCAGCGTTCTGTGAGCAATACAAGCATGTCTCTGACATGGCACCCGATCGGCTAACACTACAGATGATGGAGAAGAAGCCAGCAGAGACTTTCAGACAATATGCTCAAAGGTGGAGGGACGTCTCAGTCCAAGTAGAACCCCCATTGACCAAAACTGAGATAACAGTTCTCTTTATCAACACTTTGAAAGTGCCATTTTATGACAAGCTGGTAGGAAATGCCACAAAGGACTTCGCCGATGTCGTAATATCCGGGGAACTCATTGAAAATGGCATCAAAAGCGGAAGGATAGAGGGTTCTGAGAGCTCGAAAAGGCCAGTACCTATAAAGAAGAAAGAGCCTGAAACCCATATGGTGGGGACTGGGAGCCACTACGCTGCTAATTCATACCCGACCCAATCACATCCCCAATATCACCCACCGCCAAATTTCTATCTTCCCCCCCAAAACCTTTATTATCAAGCACCTCCTTCTTACCCTGTCTATAACACGAATAACCAACGGCCATTCACTGTGTTCCCACCTAATACCACGCCCGCTCCAAGCCTACCCAAACACGAACAAAAGCCGGTGAGACCCAATCTTGAAAAACCTCGACTCACCCCTATCCCAGTGTCATACGGAGAACTGTGCCCAAAATTGCTGGAAAAACAATTAATATCCCTGCATTATATGGCACCTTTGAAACCGCCATACCCGAAGTGGTACGATCCCAATACTAGTTGCATGTATCATGGGGGAAACCAAGGGCACTCCATGGAAAATTGTATAGCCTTCAAAAGAAGGGTGTAGGATCTCATAGATGCACGGATTTTGCGATTTGACGGTACTGGTAATGTGGCGGAAAACCCGCTCCCTAACCATAACGAAGGGAATGTAAGCGCAGTGATAAAGGAAGACACGCGGCGAGCTAAGAGCTGCGTCTCTGAAATAAAAACACCCTTGCGAAAGGTCTGGAAGGTGATGATGGAACATGGTTTATTTAGTCATTCCCGTAGGAGCTTCGAAGAAGAAAGTATGGAAGGACCAAGTTTTTGTACCTTTCATGGTATCGAAGAGCACGACATCCAGTCTTGCGAAGAATTCAAGAAGCTACTCCAAGACATGATGAACAACAAGGAAGTCGAGATCCTTGATAGAATGGATGAGGCCGAAGAAAGGGAAATATGTGCCTCTGATAACCAACCACCAGTCACTCGTCATAGCGCTGATCGGCCTCTGGTGATTTATTATGAGGCTAAAAAGGAGGAAGTCAGACCGACGGTGGTGATTAAAGTACCCTCTCCTTTCCATTACAAGGACAATAAGGCGGTGCCATGGAAATACGATGTTAACATTGTCGCACCAGAAGTTGAAAAGTCAAAGGCTATGGTTAGAGATATCGATAGAATAGGACACTTTACCCGCAGCGGGAGGTGCTATTCTCCTGAAAAGGCTGAAGCAAAGAAAAAGGCCGCTGACTTGAATCAGAAAGGAAAGGCGCCGATGCATGAGGGGGATGTTGATGCACAGTCGGAATTAGAAACTAAAAGACCTGTGAATGAGGATGAAGCTCATTAATTCTTGAAGTTCATAAAGCACAGCGAATATAGCATCGTGGAGCAGTTGAACAAACAACCGGCGAAAATCTCGGTGTTATCCCTACTGTTGAACTCAGAGTCACACCGGAACGCCTTGCTAAAAGTGCTCAATCAAGCTTACGTAGAAAGCAATGTATCTGTAGAAAAGCTTGACAGATGGGTGAACAATCTAAATGCGGATAATTTTATCTCATTTAGTGATGATGAGATACCAGCAAACGGTAGGGGCTCTGTGAAGGCATTACATATTACGACCAGTTGCAAGGGTTACATAGTGCCGAACCTGCTCATTGACAATGGATCCGCACTCAATGTCATGCCTTTGGCCACACTCTCCAGGATGCCAGTTGATATGTCCTATTTAAGGCCTTGTCATTCTACGGTAAGGGCATTTGACGGGACACGACGAGAGGTTATAGGAAAGATCAAAATCCCCCTAGAAGTGGGCCCATGCACGTATAATATAGAGTTCCAGGTCATGGAAATTAATCCGTCGTACAATTGCCTTTTAGGGAGGCCTTGGATCCACTCTGCTGGGGCAATCCCTTCGTCTCTCCACCAAAAAGTGAAGTTCATCATGGATAACCGCTTGATCACAGTTGCTGGCGAAGAAGACATCGTTGCATCTATTTCTGCTGTCACACCTTATATCAAAGTGAACAAAGATGCAGTGGAATGTTCCTTCCGTTCACTCGAATTTATTAATGCTACGTTTGTAGCTGAGGGAAACAAGATTCCCACACCCAGATTATCGAGAAATGCCAAGATGGGGATCAAACTGACGGTTGGAAAAGGAGCCCGAGCGAGGAAGGGCTTAGGAAGATACCAGCAAGGGATAGCTAGAGCGCTAAAGCCGATACACCACAAGGCCCGATACGGTTTAGGGTTCAAGCCGGATGTGCGAAAAAGAAAGAAACAGCTGCAGAAAGATCAGGAAAAGAGGATGGCAAGAGCTTCAGGTCGGGAAGCAAAATGGGAGCCTATAACTTACCCGCCCTTGTCAAAAATATTTACATCTGCAGGAATGATGTACCCAGAAAGTGATAATGCATGAAACACGTTGTCATTGGTCGAAAGAGATTTTCATAGCTTCAGTATAAACGTCATCGACAAAGCGGATGATACAATGGAAGATATCTCAATGATACGCCCTGGTCCGCCTGGATTTGTTTTGAGCAATTGGACTGCTGAGGACCTTCTTGTAGTTTCTAGGGTTCCTCCAAAGTAATCCTCAATGTCCACCCCTTTTATGCCCCAAGCTATTGGGAAAACTGTTACAAGAGTTTATGTCTGCAATTTATCTTTTAAATGAACTTCAATAGAGATGCATTTATGTTATGGTCTCTTCATTCTCATTGGCTTCATATTTATTCCCTCTTCTTATAATTTGTCCCTACGTATATTGCATATCATGCCACGGTGGTATGTTTGTGTGTCCCAACACCTTGATATTCCTCTATAGTTTCTTTTCCATTTACCTTTCAGGTGCTTAGATATCGACGATGTGAACAATCCCGTTACAAGTCCTAGAATCGATTTCGAGCAAGCTGTTTGTTTAGGAGAATCCGAAGCTAAGGAAAATGCTGAAGATTATGTCTCAACCCCTGACTTAATGAGAATGGTAGAACAAGAAGATAAACAGATTCTGCCCCATGAAGAATCTGTTGAGGCAGTGAACTTGGGAAACGAAGAAAAGAGGCAAGAAGTGAAACTTGGGACCTCCATCTCAGAGCACACCAAACACGATCTGATCGCCTTGCTTCGGGAGTACAAAGATGTATTTGCATGGTCATATCAGGACATGCCAGGTTTGAGCGAGGATATAGTGGTCCATAAACTCCCACTGAAGCCGGAATGCAAGCCCATTCAACAAAAGCTAAGACGAATGAGACCCGAAATGTTGTTAAAGATAAAAGAAGAAGTAAGAAAACAATTTGATGCTGGCTTCTTACAGGTCTCTAAATATCCGGAATGGGTGGCGAATATAGTCCCAGTACCGAAGAAAGATGGTAAGGTGCGAATGTGCGTAGACTATCGTGACCTGAATCGAGCAAGCCCAAAAGATAATTTCCCCTTGCCACACATCGACACATTGGTAGACAACACAGCAAGACATTCATTATTTTCTTTCATGGATGGATTCTCGGGTTATAATCAGATAAAGATGGCCCCCGAGGATATGGAGAAAACCACCTTTGTGACGATGTGGGGAACATTCTACTACAAGGTAATGCCATTCGGACTAAAGAATGCCGGGGCAACATATCAAAGGGCAATGGTGATGATGTTTCATGACATGATGCACAAAGAGATAGAAGTCTATGTCAACGATATGATTGCCAAATCTCGAGGGGAAAGGGAGCATGTCGGGAACCTCAGGAAGTTGTTTGAAAGACTGAGAAAATTCCAGCTGAAGCTTAACCCAGCCAAATGTACCTTCGGGGCCACTTCTGGAAAATTACTGGGCTTCATTGTCAGCGAGAGAGGTATCGACGTTGACCCAGACAAGATAAAAGCCATACAGGAATTACCGCCTCCAAGCATACAAAAAGAAGTCAGAGGTTTCTTAGGGAGGTTGAACTACATTGCCCGGTTTATTGCTCAACTTACTAACCAATGCGACCCAATTTTTCGACTCCTTCGGAAGCACAATCCTGGAAAATGGGATGAGGAGTGCCAGGTGGCTTTTGACAAGATAAAACAATATTTGTCTAGCCCCCCGGTGTTAGTACCACCAACCCCCGGGAGACCCTTAATATTGTACCTGACTGTGTTCGATAACTCATTAGGTTGTGTATTAGGGCAGCATGACGAGTCAGGAAAAAGAGAAAGGGCAATCTACTACCTCAGCAAGAAATTCACCGAGTATGAAGCGAAGTACCCGTCGATTGAAAAATTCTGTTGTGCTTTGGTCTGGGTAGCTCGAAGGCTCAGGCAATATATGTTGTATCATACGACATGGCTAATTTCAAAGCTGGACCCAATAAAGTACATGATGGAATCACCCGCACTCTCAGGAAGAATGGCACGATGGCAGATTCTACTATCAGAGTACGACATCACCTACGTGAGTCAAAAGTCGATAAAAGGGAGCGTGATAGCTGACTTCTTGGCAACTCGAACAACAGAGGAATATGAGCCGTTGAGATTTGATTTCCCTGACGAAGACTTAATGTGCTTTACAGAAAAAGAATGTGAGTCATCAAAGGAGAAATCATGGAAGATGGGCTTTGATGGTGCATTAAACGCATTGGGGCATGGGATTGGAGCAGTCTTAGTGTCACCAGAAGGGAATCATTACTCGTTTACCGCCAGATTAAATTTCTTCTGTACTAATAACATAGTAAAATATGAGGCTTGCTTCATGGGGCTTCGAGCAGCTATTAAACGAGGCATCAAAATCTTAGAGGTATACGGAGACTCAGCGCTGGTGATTTACCAAATCCGTGGAGATTGGGAAGTGAGAGATTCGAAGTTGGTCAAATATCATGATCTCGTAGCAGAGCTGATCAAAGAATTCGAAGAAGTCACTTTTAGCTACTTCCCACGAGAAGAAAACCAATTGGCTGATGCCTTAGCCACTTTGGCTTCAATGTTCAAAGCAAGCCGAGAAACGGAAATAATGCCTCTCCAAATAAGCATATACGAGGCTCCTGCACATTGTTTTAGCATCGAAAAAGAGGCTGACGGACAACCATGGTTCCATGATATCTTAGAATATGTCAAGAATCAAAGATATCCTGAGCAAGCAAATGAGAACGACAAAAGAACAATCAGGAGAATGGCAGCAGGATTTGTTCTTGGTGGGGACATCCTGTACAAAAGAGGAAAAGATCAAGTGCTCCTAAGATGTGTGGATAATAGTGAAGCCAGAAAGATACTTGAAGAGGTCCACGAAGGAATTTGTGGAACGCACGCCAATGGTTTTACTATGGCTAGGAAGATCATGAGACTCGGTTATTACTGGTTGACGATGGAAAGAGACTGCATTAGTCACGCACGAAAGTGTCACAAATGTCAAATTTACGGCGATGTCATGACTTCTTCGTGGCCTTTCTCTATGTGGGGCATGGATGTTATAGGGCCAATCTCCCAAAAGCTTCTAATGGACATCGATTCATTTTCGTGGTCATAGATTATTTCACAAAGTGGGTAGAAGCGGCTTCGTTTGCTAATGTGACAAGGACCACGGTTTGCAAGTTCTTAAAAAAGGAGATCATATGTCGATACGGTTTGCCTGAGAGAATCATCTCGGATAACGCCTTGAATCTGAACAACAAGATGATGAAGGAAGTGTGCGAGCAATTTCAAATAAAACATCATAATTTCTCACCCTATCGTCTGAAGATGAATGGAGTGGTAGAAGCTGCTAACAAAAACATCAAGAGGATTATTGGGAAAATGACTGAGACATATAAAGACTGGCACAAGAAGCTACCATTTGCTCTATATGCATATCGCAGTGTGTGCAGACCTCTACAGGGGCAACTCCTTTCTCTCTGGTCTATGGAATGGAAGCCGTGCTGCCCATTGAAGTTGAGATTCCCTCCCTGCGAGTCTTGATGGAGTCAAAACTAGAAGAATCGGAATGGGTTCGAGCTAGATATGACCAGCTAAATCTTATCGAGGAAAAACGCTTGAAGGTAATTTGTCATGGACAAATGTACCAGAAGAGAATGATCAACGCACACGACAAGAAGGTGCATCCAAGAGAATTTCGCGAGGGAGAACTCGTACTGAGGAAGATTCTCCCAATACAAAAGGACTTTCGAGGAAAATGGGCACCAAATTGGGAAGGGCCATACGTCGTGAAGAAAGCTTTCTTCGGTGGAGCTTTGATCCTCACTGAAATGGATGGAAAGGGGTTACCGAATCCAGTGAACTCAGATGCAGTAAAGAAGTACTACGCCTAAAAAAAAATCAAGATGAAAACCCGAAAGGGCGTCTTGATAAAAAAAAGGTTTAGGATGAAAACCCGGAAGGGCATCCTAAAGAAGCCGATTTGGGTTCAATGAGCAAAGACGACTTATGCAAAAGGTCAAAGGGCGAGATATTAATGTTGAAGCAGTCTCGGAAGCTTAAAATCTTCTACACAAGAAGCTGTGCTCGAAAAGTTCTAGGATCAAGAAACTTGGAAAAGTTCACGCGTTGAATATCTAGAACATTTGTGACATTTGAATTTGCTTTCTTTTCTCTATATAATGTTCTCTTTATTGAACTATTCTTTGTCGATTTTCTTTGCTTATTGCTTTTGGAAATAAATACGAAGTTGAGGTGTTTCTTTCATACCTATTTGTATGCATCTCATGTTTGGTCCATTTAAGTGATAAATAGTGAAATGACATACTCTAAACAAAAGGAATGTTGAGCATTACCTGGATGAGAATCTGGTAAGTACAAGAGCCCCAAAGCAAAGACAAAGTTCAACAGGGGGCAAAAGAGTGATAAACGAGAAACGCAGATTACCCGTAAAGCTTAAGGACGGGTACAAAACCTAAAAAGGGGGATCAAGGATCGAAAGAGATATAGGACAAACAAACCTAGGGCGCATTGCTTAACCATGTAGGCATAAAAGCATTTAGGACAAGCGCATGCATTTCATGATAGACTCGCGCATGACACATACAGGTACGCCAGTAAAACAAGAAGTTCTAACGATAGTTGTACCAAATCGAGGAAAAAGAAGACAATCGAGTTCCACCAGATGATATATTTTAAATTTTTGTTCAAAAATCAACTCATATTGCGAGAAGTGAGTTGGGCCTCGGGTTACGCACGCTGAGGTATTTTCAATTTCTATCTTTAAATTTCTGTTCAAAAAATCAACTCATATTGCGAGAGGTGAGTTGGGCCTCGGGTTATGCACGCTGAGGTATTTTCAATTTCTGTCTTTAAATTTCTGTTCAAAAATCAACTCATATTGCGAGAAGTGAGTTGGGCCTCGGGTTACGCACGCTGAGGTATTTTCAATTTCTGTCTTTAAATTTCTGTTCAAAAATCAACTCATATTGCGAGAAGTGAGTTGGGCCTCGGGTTACGCACGCTGAGGTATTTTCAATTTCTGTCTATAAATTTCTGTTCAAAAATCAACTCATATTGCGAGAGGTGAGTTGGGCCTCGGGTTACGCACGCTGAGGTATTTTCAATTTTTGTCTTTGAATTTCTGTTCAAAAATCAACTCATATTGCGAGAGGTGAGTTGGGCCTCGGGTTACGCACGCTGAGGTATTTTCAATTTCTGTCTTTAAATCTCTGTTCAAAAATCAACTCATAATACAAGAGGTGAGTTGAGCCTCGGGACACGCCGAGGTATTTAATTCCTGTCTCAAATCCTGTTCAAAAATCAACTCATAATACGAGAGGTGAGTTGAGCCTCGGGACACGCTGAGGTATTTAATTTTTGTCTTTCAATTTCTGTTAAAGTCAACTCATATTGCGAGAAGTGAGTTGAGCCTCGGGTTACGCACGTTGAGGTATTTTTGATTTCTGTCTTTAAATTTCGGTTGAAATCAACTCATGATACAAAAAGTGAGTTAGGCCTCGGGTTACGCACGCTGAGGTATTTTAATTTCTGTTTTTTTTTTAATTTTTGCCAAAATCAATTCATAATGCGAGAAGTGAGTTGGGCCTCAGGTTACGCACGCTGAGGTATGTTAATTTCTGTCTTTCCATTTCTGTTAAAATCAACTCATAATGAAAAAGGTGAGTTGGCCCTCGGGTCACACACGCCGAGGTATTTTCAATTTCTATTTTTTGTTCTTCAACTTCCGTTTTTTTTAAAAAAAAAAAAGAGGGAAAAGAAGAGTCAGTTCATGTTGTGAGAACAAGGAAGCAGTTCGAAAGGTTCAGATTTATTTCCTCAAAGTCCCAGTGGAGCGGTTGATAGATTGAAGCTACAAATCTCTTTGTGTCGTGAAGTAGTGTCGGAGCAAGTTAAAGGATGAACAAGATTGAGGAAAAGTGAATTGAAGATACGGGTCATGTCTCGCAGAAGCAGCGGTGGAATGGGTCAAAGCGACAGGGTTCAGTAAGGTTTGAAGATGTGCAGGGAAGACCAAGACCGGGCAAAATTGGTTCTTCTAGTGTCTTTGCTCTATTCTCGTTGCACGACAATGAGCAAAGAGGGGCAGCTGTAATAACCAAATTTGCCCGGCCCATTGAAAGCCCGATAAACAGAATAATAAAGTCTGAATAAAAAGATACAAATAAAAAAGCAACAAAACAAAAGCCATAAATAAAGTCCAAAGTAACAGTCCAGATACAAAACCCAAACAGTGCAGCCCAATTACAATAACCTGACCCTAACCCAATTAAAACCCTAAAAGCCCAACATCACAACCCATTACAGAAAAAAGAGGCAGTAGGAACGCTAGCCCCTCAACGCCGTCAACCTTTGGCCTCCCTCCGTGGACACCACGCGCATCGCCAATAGCCACTCCCACGTGCACCTTTTCAGACCCTCGCGTGTGCCCATGCGCGTCTCTCACGGTGCCTTTCCCCGTGCCTCATTCAGCACCCATGTGCCCCGACGACTGCAGCGCCACTACGCACACCGACCAACGATCGTCGCACGCCTCTGCCTCGCCCATACCCTGCGAACATAGAAAGAAGACAAATGGCAGAGAAAACAAGAAGAATAAAATAAAGAAAAACACAACAGCGAGAATGAGTTGTAAAAATCGGTTATAAAAACCGAGACAAACCCCTTTGTATTTCTCTCTTGGGTTTTCACGAATACTAAAAAGGGAAATCAAAAGTACGAACACAAAGATTATCAGAAATCAAAGAGAATTAAGAGGTTGCTTTTTTTCTTTCCTGTTTTACTGTCTTCGATTTAATACCGTCTCTTTTGGCTCTTCTAGGCTTTGCTTACTGTTTTCGAAATCCAAAACAAAGATCAGTAACAAAACGAAAATAAATAAAATGAAAGGGAGAATGCGTACCTTCGTGAATAACTTTGTTCTCCCCGTCGCAATCGGAGACGAACGAAGAGACTGGTCGGAGAATGAGGTTTAGAATCGGTTATGGAAGTGAGTCGGCTATTCAAGCGCCGCTATTCGCCGTTCATGGTGGCGTTTTGGTAGCTTGAGGGAGAGAATCTGGAGTTGCGGCTAAGGGAGAGATTGGGGGAAACATTTAGGGTTTTTAATTGTTTTTGTTTTAAATGGCAGAAAAGTAGGGATTAGGTCGGTTAGGATTTTTGGAAGAGATAGGAAACGGCACCGTTTAGGGCCTGATTCAGTGGCCCTAAAACAGTGCCGGATAGTTCGACCCGAAGGCCCGATTCGCATGAGACTAAGGTCCGCGTGCTTTTGTGGTAGCAGGATAATTGCACGTTCAACCCTGCTGCTTGGGACGGCTATTCAATCAGATTTTATTACATGCTTTCTTTTATTCCTCAATTAGTCCCTGTAATGTGCGCGTTAATTCGTTCTAATCTTTTATGTGCCACATTTTGGTTAATTGAAATAATTACCGGTTCGATCCCCATTCTTTGTGCGCATTGCGATCAGGTCCTTGTTCTCCTCTTTTGATATTCGTGACCTTGGTCCTTAGAATTTTACCTTGGTTTTAATTCAGTTTTCGGCCTATATTCAAGAGTCCTTTTTTATTTATTCAAAACCTTATTATTATTATTATCATTTATTTCATGGTTTTTGTATATTGTCTTCATGAAGCCATACGTTTTATTTCGAATTTTTGGCATTTTTTAAAAGTATTTCATATATTTGTCTTTTTTCTTTACTATGCATTCTTTACTAAAAATCATTTTGTTAACTAGGTTAAGTCGATTCGCGCATCATCTTTCTTTTTAAGTTGTCTAATTCGCGGGTCTTTGTTTATTAATGTATTTTCTTAGATGATTTATACTATTTAGTCATCGTGTTTACATGCGCTCTAACTCGTTTATTTACATTGCCGTGTTATGATAGTCAATCATATGTAATTTCGTGCTCGCCTATTATTGTTCTATCGCCGCTATCGTTACTCATGCATATTAGTATTTTAGGCTAAAGATTCCAATGACATGTATTACATGCACGACGTCAAATTCGAGTTACATTATCGCTCTCTTTGTCGTATAACCTCATGCACGTCTCGAGACACGTTTCTTTAAAACCTAACCTAAACTACCCAAATGTATATAATTTTCAAATACATTTATCAATTTCATCCAAAAACAAAAGTTTTTTCTAAATAAGGCAATATTCTATGTTCGGAAACTCGAGAGATCGTGCCCTATGTGTTGGGTTTCGGTTTTTTCGCTTAGCCAAACAATCGAATATCCTTTTGACATTTTTTACGCATGAGTCTCGAGAATTAAGAGATGATCTTGAATTCGTGGATTTAAAGGTGACATGTCCTAACGTGCTGGATGTGATACTTTCATTCCTTTGAAACGAGATAATCTTGAGATTCAATCCCAATTTAACGAATTCTTCCTTTTTAAATTTTTACCTTAGATATTTCCAAGTTTTCCACGTCAGGACATTAATTAATCAATTCGGTACCAATTTTGGGCGTGACGAGGGTGCTAGCCCTTCCTCGCACGTAACCGACTTCCGAACCCATTTTCTCAAATTTTCGTAGACCAAAAAATACTGTTTTAGTAAATCAAAATGTTTTATTAAAACAAAGGTGACCCGATCGCACCTCGAATAAAAGATCGGTGGCGACTCCTTATTTTTAAAGTCAATTCCCATTTTGTCAAAAAATGGTTACGACAAATATATATAAACTTGTCAAGTATTGGCCCCATTTCAATGACCATTTACAAAATGAATTTGGTAACATAAATAGCCAACACTTTGGCTAACTAATATGACATAACAAAATACCCAAGTCCTATACATGCCATACTCAAAATAAATCTAACTTTGTTATACCAAAGAGATGTCGATAGTGTGATTTCCGAACTCTGACTTCCCACGATCCTCGAATTATCTTGGCAATACTACAAGGAAAAGGGAAATGAGAGGGGCAAGCATAAAACTTAGTAAGTTTGCATGAAAATAAATAACAACAATAAGCTCATAATGACATCAATCTATGGCATTAGATAACCATCCAAAGACTTAAGCACTTTGCCATAACTTACTCATACTTGTTCTTATCTAGCACATATCATGCCACATATCGTGAACATTTCTCGTGAATTAATCACGGATACCTGTGCTCACTCAACCACACGACTTTAGCACTAAATCTCATTTCTATCTCCAAGCTTATCTATTTATCCCACTAAATCACTAGGGATATTCAACGATGTATATTCATCGTCATTACATAAACACGAAGCCAATGCCACATCCCAGATGTGGTCTTACATGGGGTCGCTTCTGAGTGCCGATGTCATATCCCGGATATGGTCTTATACGGAATCTCACATCAAGTATCGATGCCATATCCCGGATATGGTCTTATACGATTCTCATAATCAATACCGAAGCCATATCCTAGATATGGTCTTATACGGGATCTCAATTCAGTGCCGAGGCCATGTCCCCGACATGGTCTTACATGTGACCTTACCCATCTCATGTCTCGATGATACTGTTCTCACATTCATTAAAGTCCAATCGGGACTTCAACATCTCAATTTTTATCATCTTTCTCATTCAACACCAATACTCGATTTCATAAAATATCATGTATCATTATAATATCAAACATTCTCAAACATACTAGCATAAATGTTGAATTTATCACATACAAACTTACCTCGATTTCAAAATAAGCTAGATCGTCGATCTAGTCCGATACTTTGTTCTTTCCCTGATCAAGGTTAATTCTTGGTTCTTCTTGATCTATAATAGCAAATTAGCTCATTTAATTATCACATTAATAAATTCATTTCAATAATCATGCTTTGGCAAAATTACTATTTTGCCCTTAGACTTTTACAAAATGACCATTTTACCCCTAGGCTCGAAAATCAATTCTAATCAAATTTCTCTCTTTAACGAGCCTAGATGAACATTTATTTCTCTTATGGCTACCATCAAAGCTCAACATTTCACACATTTACTACATATTTTACAACCTTTACAAAAAGGTCATTTTAGGTGTTTTCTTGGTAACACTTTTCACAAAAGTTGTTCATCTAACAACTAAGACCCATTTTCTTCCATAAAAATGCAGAAAAAAACTTAAAATCTTTCATGGCAAAAATCTAAACTCTTCACCATTTAACAAAATAGTCCCCTCTTTAGAAAGCTTAAGCTTTAGGGGTTCCAAAAGTACAATTTTTATCAAGAAATGATCACTAAAACAATTACTTGTAAAGAGAAGAGTGAGCTAAAATTTTTGAAGTTTTCCAACCCCTATTTGCTGCTAATTTTCGATGGAAGGAAAGGAGAAGAAAGACGATATCTTTTCTTCTTTATTTTATTTTATTTTCTAGACAATTTTTCACCTAATCCACCAACTTGACCAATTTTGATATATTTTGTCTCCTATGGCCGATCAACCATCACTTAAGGGGGATAATTGCCCTTTAAAGACCTCAAATTAATATTCCATAGCTATTTGGCACCCTTAACTTGTAATTTTGAACTTTCGCACTTTATGCGATTTAGTCCTTTTTCGCGATTAAGCATGAAATCGCTAAAATTAAAGCACCAAAATTTTCATGTACTTATATAATTTTTCTCTAACTCATAAAACATCATGAAAATAATTTTCTCTAACCTCGAATTAGTGGTTCCAAACCACTGTTCTGACTAGCCCCTAAATCGGGCTATTACAGAATCGACAAGGTAAGGGTTTTTTTTTCTTCGTTTCTTCGTTTATTTAAATGATAACAAATAAAAAAAGAATAAAAGAACACCTTTGATTTCGAATCAGCCTCTCTATTTTCTTGTATTTGATTTTTTTTGTATTCGTATATGCCTGAATCAATGTATCTTTGGGTGCTTGAATCTCTGTTTTTTTTTATTCAATCGGTAAAAAAATAGCATTGGTTTTAGGTGGCTTTTATAGCCCTTTACACTTGTTATTTTATTATATTTGTCACTTCTTGTTACAGGCAAGTGGGCGGTGGAGTAGTGGCAGTGCTGCAGTGCTAGGGGAAGACCTAGGGTAAAACTTTGTTTTTTCTGTTTTGGGTATTGGGCTGTTGGGGTTAGGTTTAGGTTGGGTTTGATGGATGGGTTGTTTTGATTATTTTGGGTCTTATTGGGCCCCGAGCAAAATGGGCCTGCTACAACTTGATTATGAGTATTAATTATTGTATATAAACTAAAATAGGGATGTGTTAAAAACTATAAAGTTAAATAAGTTAATAAGAAAAAAAATGAGTAAATGTGAAGCTAATAAAAATATGTAAGTTGAGCTCGAAATAAGTATATACAATAAATAAAGAATAAGAAATATATTGAATGGTTAAGTGTTAACTTCCCTCCCTAAAGAGCTTAGGTTCAAACCCTACTCCTCCCATTTTTTTTCCTTTTAATTTCAACAACCTAGGATATAAACCACACTAAGATAAATACTACTGAGGGTAAAAGAAATAGGTTTAGGCCTAATGGTTAGCACACTAGAACCCTTTATAGAGGTCCTAGGTTTGAGTCCTTCCTTCCTTTTTATTTCATAATTTCACTAAAAACGACCCCAAAAAAATATGTCAATATGAGTAAGCATAAAAAATAAACAAGAAATGGGCAATAGCCCAATGGTCAAGGTGTTAGGCCCTTTAAGTGACCAAGGTTTGAGTCTACTCTTCCTCTTTAATTTTAATTTCAAATTTCGACAAAATCTTGAAAAAATTTCAGGTGAGGCCACCCTAGGAATTAACCCAATTCTTTCCTAATTAGAATTATATACCTTTTTATCTACTTTTCCAAATTTGAATTTCAATTTGTCCCTTTTCAAATCCTAATAGAATTTGCTCCCCATCTTTCTATTTATTTTCTTTCTCTTTTCTTTACACCATATTTTAATTTTTTTTCTATTGATTATTTTGCTTTCCCGGATTAAAACATCCTCCATTCAATCGTTCTTTCTCTCGGGTTTGTGATTGACATCAGTAGCATCTCTATTCTTGCCAAGAATCGATAAGTACATCTTGTTTCCAAGGTTTAGATCCTGAATTTTTGTAATATTACTATCTGACGCTAATATAACATTTGATTAATCAATTCTTTACGATTCTTGCAAAATCTTCATTAATCTGTTAAATCTTGATACCCAATGTTAATTTGTGCATATTTTTCGTTGAACAACTTGATTTAGGTCAATCGGATCAGCTTTGATTGCAAGGAACATCGATCAAACTCCCGATGAAAGGTGTGTGTTCTTTTACAAGCAAATTAGAACAAACCGTGCCTCAGAATAGGGCCACAGGAGCGTGTGGACCGCATAGTCCCTCACACAACCATGTCCCTCCTGAAACCCTACGATTTTCAAATCTCACACGGCTTGAAACACTGTCGTGTCTACCTTGTAGCTTAATTTTGCATATTCCACACAACCATAGTCTATTACATGGTCTAGCCACACGATCGTGTACACCCTCCACACGTTTCAATCACACGGCCGTGTGTCCCTCATATCTTAGATTTTACAGTTTTGGCCCAAAATTTTATGTTTTGTTCAGTTTAGTCCCTGGTTGATTCTCGAACTATTTTAGTATATTATATTATTCAATTAAGTCTATGATAATATGAAATATGTTAGAATCCATGTATTGGCTGACCGTATTAATATGATGTTTATATATAGTTGTATGAATTGTGAGCAATACGTGTGATTATTGTTTCGATGTTGATGATTGTATGTATAGTATGCTTTATGACATTGTTAAACCAATCACATAAAAAGAATGAATTTTGCTACTAAGTGGATTCGTCCAACTTCTCTTTAATGTGTTGTCTTACTCCTTCAATTACTAATATACTGAAAATTATCAAAATTGAATTGATTTGACAATGACTTGTGTGAAAATAAGTTTTTTAGTTCACGCTAAGTTAATTGTTGAAATTCATGCACTTACCTAATAGGAGCATGACATGAATAATAATTAAAAATGCGATATGACTACAATATGATATGAACAAATAAGCATATCAAAATTTATATAATACACTAGTTGATTGAGTAGAAACCTAAAATAGGAATTAGTTATGACCACCGAAGTGAGGTAATTACCCATGCTTATATTTGGTTGAGTTACATATTAATTTTTTTCGTTCTCACTATTTTATACATGTTTTATCATTTTCTTATAAAACTTAAATTCTTTTACTTTACATTTTGTCGTAATATAATTTATTTAAAGTATTAATTAGATCTATTCACGTTTAAGTTAATATTAATTTAGTCCTCGCCTCCATTGGGTATGATCCTCAGAGTACTTACCGACTCCGTTGTAAAAACTGTATTACAACCTGACCCGAATACTTGCAGACACCGCCTCAATTTCATATATTTAGTTGCAATATTTACACTCTAGACGTTAGTACGTCCAGAGGTGGTCAAGTTTTTACAATGGAGTCGGTAAGTACTCCGAAGATCATACCCAAGGGAGGCGAGTACTAAATCAATAACTTAAATGTGAATAAATCTAATTAATACTTTAAATAAATTATATTATGACAAAATGTAAAGTAAAAGAATTTAAGTTTTATAAGAAAAGAATAAAACATGCATAAAATAGTGAGAACGGAAAAATTAATAAGTAACTCAACCAAATCTAAACATGGGTGATTAACCCACTTCGGTGGTCATAACTAATTCTTATTTTGGGTTTCTACTCAATCAACTAGTCATTACCCTAGCAAGGTCTCTCGATCTTCCACTAAATTAACGAGTCGACAATAACTACTTATTTCTTAACCTCACAGTCCAGACTAGATTGGGCTAAGGGGTTCACGGATAGGCAATACCAATTTTGGGTTAATTCCCACCTAAATGACTTCCTAAGGTTTTCAGGCCTATGGTTTAAGTTCTTCCTATCCCAAACAGTTGATCTGCTAAGAAAACCCTACATAGAAATTAATTAATCACAGATCCACTCGCTAATTCCCCAAAAGAGGATTAGTTCCTCATAGATTTCATAAATAATACAAACTTGATAGATAAAGTAAACATGAAGAACGATTCAAGAATAAAGGTTTAAGAAAAAATCTTAATTGTATTGATTGATTGAAGCGCAGAAATCCACAAAGTGTTTGGTTGAATCAACAAATCAAATTCTCCGAATATCATGAACGAAAATAAAACTAAAAATAAATCCTAAGTCTAAAAAGAAATAAAAACTGAAAACTAAATTGAAAGGAAAATTTTAAGTTACAAAAGAGGTCCCTTCTCAAGTGCTTAATAAGCCTATTTATAATGTTAGGGTTGTCCTTAACCCTTGGTTGGTTGACATTTTTACATTAATTTTAATTCTGCGGACCAAAATGCTTTCAGCTCGTTAATGCTTTTACGTATAGGGTCGATATTGCGACACTGAAGGCAGTTTGCTTTGCTCAAGCTTAGCTTCAAGGGTGTGTTGCATCACCCATTAGCTTTGTCGTGACACCAAAGGCAGACTTGGTATTTTGGCAATCTGTTCACTATGTTGCAACATTTAACTCCTCGTGTTGCAACATTGCGACCAACCTTGAGTCCTTATGCCTTTGAATGGTGTCTTGCACACTCACTAAGTACGTTAGTCTTCCCTTAGGCCTCATTCGGCCCCTAAGGTCATAAAACGACTCAATTACACTTTTTATTAAATGAAAACTAAGATTGGAAAAACTAAATAAAACATAATAAATTTGCTCATATTCAAGCTCCTTAAGTATGAAAACTAGTTTAATCTGTTACAACAGGTTGCGGCAGATCAAGCTTCCCCACACTTAAGTCATTGCTTGTCCTCAAGCAAAGAAACATAAAAACAAAATATGAAAGATGACTCTTGAGCAACTAGGATACAATGACAGGTTTTGGAACACATAGCTAGGAAAAATCATATCTTCACATAATTCTGGCATGATATATAAACAACTTACCCCTATCAGTATCAAACACCTAAGTTTAGTATATTACAAAATATATAAACAATAAGGTCCTCAAATATATGGATCCATCGATAAATCATAAAGGTAATTTGATTATCCTAGTAGAATACAAACAATTATTGTTGTAATTACTCAATATAATGTCAATTCATGAACAGAGTTACCTAGATCACACAGGGCTTTTTGGCCTGTAACATTCTAAGGCTTGGGACAAGTATGGAATTTAAGAATAAGAAGAATTAAAACAGTTTTAAACACGAAAGTAGTTTGGCACATCGTATTGTTCCATATTTCACCCCTTAATAACCCTTGCCCGCTTATCGCCTTATTTCTCCTTTTTTCACCTTTCTTATTTCTCCACGTAGGAAGTCACAGCATAATAAAGCAATTATGGCTAGCTCAGAAGTTTTTGTGCATTAATGACTGGTTTTTCTAATTTTGTGACTTTTTCACATTTGACTTTTTCAATACATCACACTCGCAATGCTTTTTTTTTTCATTTCTCAAGTACTTTTTCTAGTCGTTTTCATCTTTTTTCTAACTTTTCTTTTGTTTCACACATGTTGGCTAACCTATAATCACTACATCACACTACTTCTTCCTATTTCACTCTGATTTTTACAAAATCCTTCATGATTTATCTACCTATCCGTCAATACGTATGGCCAGATGTCTAAATTCGTGCAATTCTAGGACCAAAGAAAAAAGCGTAAGTACAAATTGATATTTTGGCTCGGGTTTTGTATAAAGGTTCATCAAGAAGTGCTTTTTGGCCCAAAATAGGTACTAAGGTTCGATGAATAAGGTTAGCTTTTTGGCTCCCAGTTATACCAAACAATGCCTTAGGTCATCCCTAGGTATTTCAATATTCACAAATTTAATCAATCAAATAATAAAAAAATCATTATTTTTCATACATACTAGCATGCTCGTTTCCCTGTATTTTCTATGTCATTTGGTATATTTAATTATTTAATGCTTATTTACTGTATAATATAGAACTTAGTAGTCTAATAACCGAAAATTTAAAATCATTCACTATCATGTTAAATTTATAGTAAATACAATCAACCTATATACATACTCTTAACCAATCACTTGTATTTCTACAAGCTCAAGTACACTTTGATAAGAAAAATAAAAGAAAAAACATAAAAACAAAATAAGCAAAATTTCCTATGTTACCCCACACACTTTTGATAGTACATTATCCCTAATGTGCAGACCTATAGATAAGGAACGAAGTTACCCGATTAATCGTGACATTGCTGTAGTCTTATGGTGGGTGCTCCCTTCCTTGTTCATTGAAAGCTCAAAAATGTCTTGCTTCTTTCACGTGAGGTTCCTGCATATAAGACTTTTGAAAAAAGAAAATATATATTAATCTATTGTTAATCCTACTCCTAAAAAAATAAAATTATCTCAATTAACTATTTACAATCCAAAAATTAAAAGTTCAATCAATCATCCTCCTCTTCTTGAGAATCCATCTCATCCTCCTCCTCTTCAGCTTCCTCATCATCATTATCTTCCATTTCCTCACTGTCTTGCTCTTCTGCATCATGATGAGAATGCATTGGACCAAATATATTTGGCGGATAGTTTGGTACTCTCATGTTGTTTTGCCATGCAAATTTTTGAAGAATCAGACCCATCTCTTGCATCCATCTTATCATCTATTACATCTATGGAATGCTACTCTCGCCTATTTCTTTTTGAGGTGTCAGTTTTTCTTTTCGTTTAAGTGAAGCTGGAATGTCCATATTTTCCTTTTGGTGTTTGTTCCAATCCATTATTTACTTTCGTTGAAGCTCCGTATATTACTTATATAATGAATCTCTATTAAACTCTTAGATGGCTTCATGATTTGTTCAGTGGTTGTTATTGGAACTCTGACCTTTTTGCAAAAAGCTATCACTAAGTAGGGGAAGAAAACCCCGACTTTTTGGCTACTAATGCATCGCTTCATATAATGATAGATCCATGTCCCAATGCACACTTGTTTTTTCTGGAAAAAAACATATAACAAAACCACTTGAAAAGTATTGACGTTGGAAACATTCAAAGCAGGAGCAATTCAAGTGCATAAAAATTGCATCTACATCTTTGCAATAGGGAACATAATTGCTTGACTAAAGGACATGGGGATATCAGTACCAAGGAGATTTTTCCATTCACCCCTGCCATCTGTTAAATAACTTATAACATAATCCATATTAATATCTCTAAAATATTCTAAATCGCTTTCTTCCACAAAACCAGATTCATAATATGGTGCGTTATAAATAAAATTCACAAGTCGCTCTAGGGGTGACTCGTACCTCCTTCCTTCGTACTGATATAGTTTCCCAATTTGTGCCCTCTAGTCTCCTAGACTTTTGGTCCCTAAAAGATGCATAGAATTCTTGTAATACTAGGACCATAGATGAGTCATTAGGGGTTATGCAAAAACGTTCTCATCTATAGTATTATACTAGAGGCCAAATTTCCTTACATAGAATCATTGAGGGTTCAAACACCCGTTCTTGTATAAACGTCTTTCCTTGAAGTTCCAAAAAGAATTTTTCAACATTTGGATTTGGAAAATTTGAGGGGTTTGTAACCATCGATGGTTCGGGTTCATTAATTCTTCTAGTTTTTCTAGGAGACATTTTTTTTTAATAAAATTTTTTGACTATACAAACTAACTCAATATCAAGCAATTTATTTCAAGATAAGTGAAAACAATTCAATGGAACAGTAAGATTCGGTTGGGAACCCTTAACCTTGTAGAGAATCTATTGGTTCCTTGCGAAAAGCTTGTGCTCTTTCCACGTTAGTGCAATTTGTTGTTCTTGCACGGAACAGAATCACAAGGGAAAGCAAGAAAATTGCAGCAAAAATAGGAAAATGGAGTAAAGGGATTTTTAAAGTTCAAGAGTTTTGAAGGGTTTTAAAGAGGGTTTAGATGTTAATGGGAGTTTAGAACTAAGTAAAAGTAATTCTAGGTTAAAAGTTTTGTATTTTAAAGCTTAAAATCAGGTTAAAGCAAAAGTTAATCTGTCGGGTTGCGCAACAGGTCGAATCAACCTTGCAGAAAATTGCAGCAATGTCTCGACATGAAGGGATAAATGAAGCTAAGCATTATTTATTCAAATACTCATATTTATATCATTAAAATATTCATATTTTATATTCGTTTAAAATATGTCACATGTCCCTATACTTTTTGTAAAATTGGAATTTTGTTTTTTTACTTTTATTTTTGGGAACTTAGTCTTTTTACTTTTTAGAATTCAAAATTCAAGTTCAACTGTTAACATTATTAAAATTATTTTGTTAAATTCAAGTTTATTATAATGTCATTTTTTAGTCACATGGCTACTAAGTGAATTTTTTTATTTAAAAATGTCATGTCAACAAAATTGACAAAAAAATTAATAGTATTAACAATTGAACCCAAATTTTGAAATTTGAAAAGTTGATAAGCTAAGGCTACGCTTGGTTTTAGAAAACAGAGGCCATTTTCATTTTCTTGAAAAATGGAAAACATAGAAGAAACATATTTGGTTGAATACTTTAAAAAACCATTTTTGGGAAATGAAATGAAATATTTAAAATTAGAAAAATAATAAAAAAAAATCACTAAAAATGCTTTGGAAAACTAAAAATGATAAAAATAAGTGGTTTTAACTTTAAATAAATTGATTCTAGTTCAAACCCATATAAAATTAGAATCTATTTTATTTTATTTATCATGTTCCTATTATAGAAAAATATGTACCAAACATGTTTCTTATTAAAACCATGTTTTTATTTCTTTTTACTAAACATGATGTAACATCCCAAACCCGGCCTAGACGTTATAACCAGATCTGGAGATGTTACTGCAACTTATTTGAAAATCCAAAATCCATATGACTTTTAAGACATTACTAGCTCTTGTTAAGAAAATTTTGAGTTTGTTTGGAGAAAAATACCTTCGTTGGCTAATTTGATAAAATTTTCGATTATTTACTTGTAAAACACTTACGTTTGCAACGGAAATCCTTAGTTGAGTCCAGTTTTGAAAATGCGATTTTTTATTGAAAAATCCAACGTTTTGCAGATCAAATTTTAAACCAACCAAAATCCTTTAAACAAATAAAAATGGAAAATAAAACCCAAACTTAAAAACAGTCCAAAAATAGACCAAAATAGAATGGCATAATTGATGGAAAGTTGTTTAATTGAGCTCCCGTCACTGACCCGTCCTAAGTCTGGGGGTTACTTGAAAGTAAACAGACAAAGGTCAGCTTTCAAGCTCAGTGTGTAACTTTAAAAAAAAAACAGAACACAAATTTTAATTTCAGACATGTTTTCAGAAATCATCAGACATATTATAACAGAGTAGAAACAAAATATATCAGATGCAAAATTACAATCCTACCCCCATCCACTACACACCATCTCCGTCTATCCCAATACACCATACAGGGCATTATATACCTATCCAGCCCTACACACCACTTAGTGTCGGTATGACACTTTTCAGAATATTCGCAGCCAAGCTACTAGATCAATAGGTGATAGTTCCCCAGTAACAAAAATTTATGTGTGGCTGAGCCATCAGATACGTCAGATCGATAAATTGATTTAACTGCCCACACTTCCTCCACAACATTTACCCCACCAAATGTATATGCAGAAATAACTTATATCGAATATGTATATGACATACATGCTTTTTATGACAGATACAGAACATGCTTAACAGATAACATATTTTACTTATTTTATTGCAAAACATACTTATCATATTGCTAATCAAATATGGCATGCAACGTAATAATTTTGCATACATGTAACACCCCAAACCCGGCCCACGAGCCTTGACCGGATCTGGTCTGTCACTGCGGAAAACGTTTGAAAAATATTTTGACTTAAAGTAAAAACATAAAAAAAAAATTTGCTTGTTTGTAAAATCTTGGTATTTTAAAATTCCAAATAAAACTAAGTTATTACAAAATATCCGGGTTGAAACTTTAATACATATTTTTAAAATTTAAGTTGCTAAAAATAAACATTTCCAGATGATAATATAATTGACAATCCAACTTAAAACATAATAATAATCCGTAAATACTTTAAAAGGCCATTATTACAATAAATAACCTTTCATAAATAAAATGTGTAAAACAAATAAATTTATCATCTGCATGGGCCACCTCGTATCCACTCCAACCCGGTCCAAGCACTATGCGTCACCTGCGATGTTGGTAAAAATTGGGTGAGTCATACAGACTCAGTGTGTAATTAGACCACTGAATTCCATCCACATGTCAAACCATATAATAACCCATATAACAGATATTAAGATAATTTAATCACATGCTTTCACTTATTGGGCTTGGCCCACAACCACATCACATTCTTATAATGGTGTAATCAACCACATGTTTCCACATACTGGGCTTGGCCCATTTCCACATTAATTCACATAGCAGACAGATTTATGCAAAATGCACCCAACCCAGCCTAGGGTCCATCCTTTATACCTACCTTGGCAGACCCCCTGCCCAAGGCCGTGGCTAATCCACCGATCACATAGTGATCCACATATCTTACCTTGGCAGACTTGCTGCTCAAGGCCGTGGCTAGGCCACCGATCACATAAGTGATCCCACATATCAATCAATCTACGGTGATGCACACAGCTATCAACCGCCGAGATGTGGCACCTAGCCAACACCTCCCTTGATGAAGCACATAGCTAACATCAAGCGCTAATGTAGCACAAGGCTAACATTAGACCACGTACATAATGTACACCCTTTCTTCTTTCACATTCAGATCCCATCCCATGCACATGCAACATATGATAATGTCATAACATAATAAAATGATGCATGCACATGCTATTCGGCATACAAACATATTCTCATTGGCATATTCACATTCTTAATATTTAACACTGACCTGATTTTCGATATACCCCTTAAGGGTATCCATTCATAATTGTCACTGCACACATTAGCATTTACACCACACATACAATATAACATAAACCCGGAAAACAGTGGGTTAATCACACACCTTACTATTTAGCGAAATCCTTAGCTACTTGAATTTAACACGATCCCGGAACTTCCTTATGCCTGTCGATTTACCCTTAAAAACCAAAATACACAATCGGTCACCACTTATACCAAATATGGCCTATGTAGCAAATATAACATTTGGCCCATATAGCAATTATAACAATTCAGCCCATTAGGGCATTTTTTTAATTCAGTAATCGTACCCACTAAGGGTAATTCGATAATTTACTCTCTAAGGGTAATTCGGTAATTTACCCTACAAGGGTAATTCGGTAATTTCATATTTAACGGTGTTTTCGAAGATTCACTATCGCCTCGAGTGATACAGAATTCTATTTGGGTCTCTACGGAACTATTGGGTCAAAAATCCATTTTAAGCCCAAACGGGGTAATTTCGCAACTAAAACTTAACTAGTAATTTGGGACATACAAATTTAAACTGTCCATTTGCGTCATACTGACTAAATTAGTTATAATTCGAGTTAAAAAACTCGAAATCTAGATCCGTAAAATTTCCTTGAAACTAGACTCATGTATCTTCTTACTGAAATTTTTCCAGAATTTTTGATCTAGCCATTTAGTACAGTTTATTCCTTAAAGTTTCCCTTGTTTCACTGTCCAATGATTCTGACCTCTCTTCACTTAATTTCAAATATCTCACTGTACGGTTTTCATATACTGTTTCAACTTGTTTCTCTTGAAAATAGACTCACTAAGGAATCCATACATATAAATTATAACCAGTAATTCATTTTGTACAATTTTATATGATTTTTCCAAAACAGATCAGTGAACCCCGAAGTTAATCAGAACCAGTCTCACTAAAATCAAGATATCTCAGAATATAAAATTCCTTTTCCTTCTCCGTTTCTTCCATATTAAAATAGACACAGTAAGCTTTAATTTGATATCTTATTAACTTTCTAATTCCTTTTCTCCTATTTTTAGTGATTTTTCAAAAACACATCACTGCTTCTAACCGAAACTGTTTTATTACAAAACATGATTATCACTACCATCAAACGCACGTCCGACTGATCACGGATACCGGTTATCAATTTTCTTCGATATTTCTACCGAATCACAGAATATTTCATGTAAACTTTCAGAGAGATATGAGATTTTCTCACCATTTCAAACATATATTCGGAAGAGTATGAGATTACACACCTTATTCGGAATCCGTAACGCGATGCTCTCCGCGGCACCAAAAATTCGAGTCACTTATAACGAGGGATAGGTTTTCGATTGAACCTTTGATAAAGTACTTCGAGACCTTGCAACCAGCATAAACTCTCTCATGGCAAGTCCCTAGACTCTCAACCATATTACAAATTAGTCCCCTCATTAGCTAGCTTAAGCTTTGGGGGCTCCAAAAATACAAAAATTATCAACTAAAGTCATCAAAATCACTTACTTGCTAAAGGATTTGTTTGCTGAAATTTTTGAGCTTTCCAACCCTTGTTTGCTACCAATTCTAGGTGGTGATGAAGAGAAGAAAAGATGACACTTCTCTTTTCTTTATTTTCATAACCCTTTTTTTTTATCTCTTCTTTCTTTCTTTCTTTCTTTTTTTTTTATCTCTTTTTTTTTATCCACCTACTCCACTCCACAAATTCTTTTATTCCTTTTTCATCCACCTACTCTACTCCTCAAATTCTTTTATTTCGTTTTCATCCACCTACTCCACTCTCCAAATTCTTTTAGTTCTTTTATTTCCTTTTTTTTTTCTTTTTCCTTATTTTCCTCCTTACCATACTTTTCCACAATTTAATAAGTCCACCTTACCATAATTTAAAAATCCAATTTTGCCATATTTACAAGCTTGGCCGAAATTTAGGGAAATAGTACAAAAATAATAGTCAAAATTTGCACACAATGGGATTTGAACCTCTTCCTTCAGGATACTTCACTTGATGCCATAACCTCCTTGCCATATGCTCATTTATGCTAGCAATTTACTCTTTTATTTCCATAAGCCTTGATGCCACTTACTATCCCCCCTTATTAGGCTTAAACACAAAATTTTACTAAGGCCCAACTTGAACTCGAAACTTCATAGAATCCGGTAACTTTCTAAAATCATCTTCTTAATAAGTCCAACTTGAAATAATGTCATTCTCTTGTTCTCAAAAATTTTAAACACTCCTATGCCCAAGGCCTATTGGGCCCATTCCTACTAGGCCCAATTTCGGGATGTTACAATACATAACTTGATACATAACAGATACAGAACATTAGAAACCAAAGTTTATAGTCCAATTTTTACCATACACCCTATGGGATGTAACACCCCTAACCCGTATCTATTGCCGGAACAGGGTTATGGAGTATTACCAGAGTTTACAGATCAATTAATCAGACATTTCATATAATATAGCATTCATATAAAAAACCAATCAAAATCAAACATATTGTCCTTTATATGAGCCCTCGAGGCCCAAAATACACGTTAGAAACAAGTCGGGACTAGATCGGGTACTCAAAGAATTTTTCGAAAAACATTGAAATTTTTCAAAGTTGCAGGGGACACATGGCTGTGTGACTCACACGGTCAGGAGACACGCCCGTGTCTCAGGCTGTGTGGGCATTCGAAATAGGGACACACGGTTGTGTCCCAGCCCGTGTAACTCTCTGACTTGGGTCACACATATAAACACATCAAAATATACCAAACACAAGCCATTCAAGTGGCTAGTCTCAACAAAACAATTATATACCAACATTGGCCAAATTAACCTATACATGCCATTATAATCGTAATTAATTTACTGAAAGTACCAAAAGAGTTGATGGATAATGTGAAATAACTCCGACCAACTGCCAACCTGAACGAGCTTCCGAATTACTATAAAACATAGAAAATAACACAGAGTAAGCATTTAAGCTTAGTAAGTTCGTATAATAAAGAATTTAATTTACCATATTTCCACAAAATAGGTAAGTAAACATAGCATATCTCAATCAATTTGGCCAAAAGCCTAAACACATGATCACCAACATATTAGCCATGAAAATCACATATAAAATCCAAAACACATGGTTGAATTCATCAAATAATCATATTTCATGTATTTCATGTATATACCGGTAATAGTTTAGATCGAACTCATATGATTTCATAACAGAACTGTGCCCGTTGAACCATTTAGAATATCGTTGGATACACGGGTAGTACACACAAGGTGTACTGAGCTATAATCCGTCAATTCATATTCATGTATGCTCATATGAGCATGTAAACAATAAGCTCTTCCAAGCTGAATAATGGGAAGCTCATGCGAGTTGTGGTGTGTCCACAACATATGCAGGTCCCAAACCAAGTTGGTAACCCTAATGACATGTCATTCGTATCCTACGAATTTTATAAAGTTCAAACGGAGCTCGGTATCGTCGAATATACAACCGGTATTTATTGATGGCAATTGTACAATTCCAAAACAATAATTTAATTTAACACATATTAATGTACAATTTAATTACATGAACTTACCTCGACGAATTTATGTAGATACGAAGGCGACTAATTCGATATTTTTCCTTTGCCTCGATCTAACTCCGTACTAGGTCTAACTGGATTTATACGAATGAATTTAACTCAATTCAATATAATTCATATTCAATTTAGCCCAACAACACATTTTTGGTAAAATTACTATTTGCCCCAAACTTTAATTTATTATAATTTAGACCCTAGGCTCGGAAAATGACTTTCATGTAATTTAATCCTTACTCAACCTAGTCAATTTTTATACATATCAATACCAGCCCACATAATTCACAATTTCACAATTTTACCATAAATTTGTCATCTTTTTCAATTTAATCCCTAATTGATAATTTCGTCGAAATTCTCTTTGTAAAAGTTATTTATCTAACATCAAACTTTGATTTTCTATCGTAAAACTTCAAAATTCAAGCATACTCATAAGTGGAAAAACCCTAATACTTTAACGATTTTGCAAATTAATCCCCGAGCTAGCTAGATTAAGCTACTACGATTTCAGAAACATAGAAATCATTAAAAACGGGAGAAGAATACATACCTAATTAAGCAAAACAAGCTTGCTAATATCTCAAGCTTCCATGGCTAGGTTTTTTTTTATTATTTGGTGGTAGATGATGATAATAGATTTTTTTTATTTTATTTAATATCACTTTAATTGATAATTTCCAAAATTAACCTTAATGTTTCATGAAATTTCCAATGATGACTATTCATGCTTAACCATTAGGCATTTTAATGGTCTATTTACTATATAAGAACCTCCAATTTCAAATTCTATAGCTATTTAATACCAACAGCTATTAGAACTCAACTTTTGCACTTAATGCAATTTAGTTCTTTTCATTAAATGAGGTATGTAAATGGTAAAATTTCTTAAAGAAATTTTTATACAGTATTTCTATCATACCGTAAACCATATAACAATAATATAAATTTTTTGACTTCGGATTTGTGGTACCAAAATCACTGTTCTGATTTCACTAAAAACGGGCTGTTATATGGGAGGCCTACATTTGACTTGTACGACGAACACGACCTTAGGGAGAAATTTCAATATTTAGGCCCATACGCTCGTTTGGCCCACATGGCCTACTTGGCCAGCCCGTGTGGCCCACACGAACTGGTACACGGTCTCACAGACATCCACATAGTCCACACGGCCTAATTGGCTCATACCGTGTGTCTCACATGGTCCAGCACACGGCCTATCACACAACCGTGTGTCACACATGACTACGTGGCGTCGACAGTTTCAGGTTTTGGCTTTCATCATTTGCTAATTTCTCGGGTTTTTGTTACATACCTGGGTATTTTCTAATGCGAATTCAACTAAGATATTCTTAGACCCTAAATAATTTCAGTAATGATTACTAATTCCAAAGTAATACACTCGGTCACAACACTAATGAACGCATTAATAAACTAAAATTTAACCCTTAGACGTTCAAAAACTTACCCAATCGTCCGCAACAACTCCTAATACAACTAATTCAAAGGAGGGAAGTTTTTATTTTCACTATCGCCACCTAAAAACACAAATCCTTTGCAAAATCAACCTCATGCCATAAACCAATTAAACAACTCACCCATTAAAGAAACCCTTAATAGAAATCCATCAAAGAAATATATTAATCGAACAAAACTAAGACTTACCCAACTCGAATATGCATTGAACGCAAATCAAAGAGAAAGAACTAAAGCAAAATAGCTTCATGCGATAACACTCTTGGAAGAAGATCCAGAAGTAAAAAGATAACAATTGAAACCTCCTTGCTAACCCAAAACCCACGTGAAACATGGGAAAGAAAGAAAAAAGAAAAATAAGTTGAAGCAAAGAAAAGGGGAGAGGGGAGAGGAATGTGCGTGAGGAAAAGAGAGTTTTTGGGAAAATAAAATAAAAATTTTAAAAAATCTTTTTGTAAAACAACCCATATATTTTTAATAAAATCTAAATCCTGACCATATTAATCTTCCAACCACTTGACAACTTATCCCATAATTTGATTTAAACACAATCTTTGACTCTTGGACGACACAAGTAAAAAGTAAAAATATTTTCACTTGCTCGTGCAAAGATTCAAATATAAGACCTTAAGGTAAGCTAACACTTTACCATTGAACCAACAGCCTCATTCTGAAATATATTTAATGAAAACATAATTTAAGTCATAAGGACAAAAATAGGAATAATGACAAAAAAAAAATTTCTAAGAATGGGATTTAGACCTATGACCTCCAACATAATCAAAACACTTAACCACTAAAGCAAATCACTTAAATTTCGATATAATTTAACAAATCAAATATTCAAATTGTTGGGGCATTACACATGACA
Organism: Gossypium australe; assembly: GCA_005393395.2. Lineage (NCBI taxonomy): Eukaryota > Viridiplantae > Streptophyta > Magnoliopsida > Malvales > Malvaceae > Gossypium > Gossypium australe. The sequence continues at coordinate 21,320,057 of CM016614.1, read as the reverse complement.
TGTTTTTCAATTAAAAAGAAGAAAATGAACATAATTTTTTGAAATAAAAATAGAAAATATTTTCAAAAACCAAACATACCTTGTAACACCCCTGACCCTTCTCCCTCGTTGGATTAGGGTCATGAGCATTACTAACAAATCAAAACAAGCAATCAAGCATAATTAAACATGTAAGCTAGCCATTAACACTATAATATACAGGGGCAGGTCACGACAATCTAATACTTTCATGCTAGAATCTTATACATTCGAATAATAAATCATACTATGCATTTCTAAACTTGGTCTTCCACTGTCTACACTCTTATCACTATTTATCCCTTCTTGAATGCTAGAAGTTGGTTACACAAAAGACTATTCCAATTAGCATCAGAGTATAGGTCAATACTCCGACTATTTATTTTCTTCATCTTCGATGATGTTAATGGAATGCACTTAATTTAGGTTGGTTAATCCATTCCAATTCAAAGTAAAAGTTACTCTTACAACCCCTATTTTGAGTCTACGGGACCCTAAAAATAGTTTAGAAATAGGTAGGGACTAATTTGGAAAAGTTTTGGAAGTTTAGGGTCAATTTTGAAAATTCTTAAATACAGGGGACACACTCCCGTATGGAATGCCCCAACCCGTGTGACTCTCAAAGTTGGAACACACGCACGCGTCTCATCCCATATCTCTACCCGTGTAACTCACTGACTTGGGTCATACGTCCGTGTGTGTTGCCCATGTGTGATACACGACCGTGTGTACCTAAAAGTACCTTAAAACTCAAGTTTACCATTTCCTAGTTGCTTGAACACTAAGCAATTCAATTACCAATCATTTAACCTATTCAAAACACGATTCTACTTGCTCAAAATATACCAAATCCGTCACTTAATATGCCTAACCAATGAACCCTCATTGGTACCACATATTATATGTTCAAACATTTCAACAATGCATCAACCATTCAAAACTTTCATCCATACCAAATTTTCCAATATTGAACTAACATCTAGCTACTTAGGATATCAAGCTTTAAAACTAAAAACACATACCAAAGCCCAACTTCAACCGCAACCATATATACATATAAACATCATTTAACTAAGAAACCAAAATATCATCATTATAAACATGCCAACAAGGACTCCCCAGGTACATGCCATTACAAAATAAGATACCACCACACTTGAGCTTGGGATTTGTTGTTTGATGATGAGTTGGCGCTACGTCAAAAAGTGCCTAGCCTGCTAACGAAAAACAAAACCACACGCTGAGTAAAACTCAGTGGTATTCCTATAATCCGAACAATATAACTTAATATGAGTAATCAAAATGTGAGAATATAACAAGAAATGTTAAGCACTTATGAATAAAATCAATAATACAAATATTCTCATTCTTTATTACATCCACTAAAATTTCACATATTCAAGTATATATATATATATATCAATGACATTTCATATAACATTTGAATATATCAACTCATGCAATGGCATGATTCATGTCTTTGATCACTACTTGAATTCATTTCAAGTTTCACATCTCATCTCATTATTTCATATTTCATTTATCATTTCATATTCATTTCTCATCTTTGCCATTTCAATATCAATCACATAAACTTATTATTTAGTTTTCCCTATTAACATGACTCGGACTCGGACGGATACATGGATCCAACCAACATACTAGTTTGGCACCTAGTGCCTCATCGAATAAATCTGAAGTAATAACTGTGCCCAGCGCTATATAAATTGACATCTAGTGTCTCATCGGTTAAACCGAAGCAAATTGGCACCCAGTGCCTCATTGACTCGAGGTCAAATAAATCCCTAAACTCTTCTTATCCTATAGCATGCCATCTATATCCAACTCAGTTCGATACAGTTAATAGGGTTTCGTTTCACTTTTCAATACAACCAATGTCTCAATTTCACATATATACATATTATCACATATAAACATATATTCAATTTGATAATAACCACATTTTCTCAATATATATATATATATATATTCAATTCAACAATCATAAAATACTACATTTCATAATATTTATAATTAAGTCATTTTAATAATCATTTGATTTATTCCAACTCAATGTTCAAAAGTTCTCACCTCTTGATGTACCATGCACAATAGTTCAAAATATAACAATTTACTAGAATTCGGATTATAGAAACACAAACCGTGAATTTCAAGCTATTCGACGTCGATTTTATCCTTCCCCTTTTTACTTGAGGATTCCGGTACAACGTTAGCTACGAAATAAAACAATTAAATTGTATTAATATTACACATTTCAGTTTCACATTAAATTTCAATTTTCACACTAAATTTTGCTTATTCTTCAATTTAGCCCCTAAATCGATACTAGTTTTTAACCTTCACATTTAATTTTATATTTTCATACTAATTTCACTTTAGGCTAAATTTAGCTTCCTCTTTTCCGATTCAACCCCTTAATTTTGAATTTTTCTCAATTTAGTCCATATTGCTCAAAACCAACAATTTATTCCACAATTTAGTCCTTTTTCATTTCTAACTTAAAAATCTATCTATTTAATCCCTAATACTTAAACTATTCAACAATGTCAACATCTAAAATCTTGAACAATACTAAAAATTACAACATAGGTCGAGTAGCCCTAAGTATCGAGATTCTAAAAACGTAAAAATTACAAGAGAATCTTTTCTATGATCAGACCTGACGATGTTGTGTATAAATAGGGCTCCGTAAGATCTAGTAGAATTAGTGATTTGGCATAATCCAAATTAGATTTTAGTTTTTTTTCTTATCTTAATAGTATGAAAATGCATTCATTTCTTCTGCATCGATCCAATTTAATTATACTATTGGAGTGAAACAAGGGATCTAAAGAAGAGCAAAGGCTAGACTATATTAGTAACAAGTAAATCCTTTGTATGTAAAAAATCTCGATATATTTTTGAGATAAAGGTGAATCGCAAGGCCTAAGACGACCCATAAAGCACTTGATCACGAGCAACTTTGTATGCCTACTTGGGTATTGAGCATTTACATGTAAAAATAAAATTCCTTGGAATGTATAATTGCAACTCCGTAGAATGGAATCGGGTAACTTTTTTCTTACATATGGAACCATTCATATATGTGGGGACTAAATTGCACAAACCATTTTGGATTTAAACTTCAAAACCCCAAAGCCGAGCGTTCTCCTTGCTTTTTCTTTCTTTTCTTTTATTAATTTTGCATGTATCCACTTTCATTTCTTTTTCTTTCTTTTATAATAATAATAATAATAATAATAATAATAATAATAATTATTATTATTATTATTATTATTATTATTATTAACTTTATATTATAACATATATAATATATACATGCATTACACTTAACCATAACCGGCCACCTATACAAAATCATTAATTAAGTGGCATAATTGCTACTTTTGCCTCTTTAGTTTATAATTCAACTTTTAACCTTTACGTGATTTAGTTCCTGTACCTTAACGACTCCTAATTTTACGAAATTTTCTTAACCAAAATTTAATTCACTACTAACTAACCTCGTAAATATTTAATAAAAATATTTACGAGTTTGTTTCATGGGAACGGAGTTCCAAATCTCACTTTTCGACATCCCTAACTATCTGGTCGTTATATACCTTAAATTCTTGACAATAAAAACAGAGGGAACAAATTTCAAAATTTTGAAGAGTACATGTTCTTATGGCATATTTGAACTTTTATTCTATAAAAAATTTATCATTAATATATTTATAACTGTAATATATATTTATTATTAAAATATTAATATAAATATTTTTCGAAGAATATTATTTCAAATTTAAAAGTATTATTTTTAAAATAAAATTGTAATATTATGCAATTTATTAAAACAATAAATTATATTAACAATATTAATAATTTATTATATTATTAAATATAAATAACTAAATATGTATGTTTAATAATATTAAAAATTATAATATTTTATATTGATATTTTAATATTTTAAATTGTAACATCCAAAAAAAAAAAGATATGAATGATGATGATTGATTAGTAGAGTATGTGAGGGAGTGATTATGGGAGACAAAAGGAAGGATGTAGAGTGAATTGGGGAGAAAAAAAATTTGGAAGTGGGAGACAAAAGGAAGGATGGAGAGTGAATTGGGGAGAAAAAAAATTTGGAAGTGGGAGACAAAAGGAAGGATGTAGAGTGAATTGGGGAGAAAAAAAAAAAGAGAAGTGGGAGACAAAAGGAAGGATGGAGAATGAATTGGGGAAAAATTTGGCCAAAAATTTTGGATGTGTATGGGGAGAGTTTTGGTCATGAGGGTGGTGTTATTTTGGAGGGTGTTTTTGGTTTGGTTTAGGGGTATGCCGAATTCTCTGGTGTGGTTTTGAAGAAGAAAAAAAAACTGTAGCACCCCAAACCCGGCCCATTCGTTAGACCGAATTTGAAATGCCACTGCGGAAAACGTTTAAAAATATTCTTACTTAAAAGTAAAAACCGTTAAAAATTGTTTCCTTTAATAAAACATTTTCGTAATTTAAAACATTCTAAGAAAAATATAGCCATTTGCAAATAGTATCTCAATTGTCAATCCATAATAAAACATAATAATAAAGATACTTAATAAAAATACTTAAATACTTTAATGGGCCTTATTACAATAAAACAAACCCAAATAGTTTAAAGTACTTAAATAAAAATAAAATGTCCAAATAAAGTAATTCCTTGCTGAGCATGGCCACCTTGAAGCTCCTGTCGACCCGGTCCATTACTGATCATCACCTGGAAGAAAATATTCCCCAACGGGGTGAGTCAAACAGACTCAATGTGTAACCAACACTAAAACTTAACAATTCAGGCATACAATATCATATCACATACTTATTCATATAACAGATATAAAATAATGATGCAACCCGAACCCAAACCTATATGCCATCCGCTACACATCACCCGTACCATCCTGCACACCGTGGGGACTACTAAGTCAACCCTCCATCCGCTACACATCATCGAAGGCAGTCGCTGCAGTCGACGTGCCCATCGCCCTTATAAAATTCGTGGCATCGCCACCAGATACATATTTTGTGTCATGAGACACCATATTCGGATATCGTGGTCTTAGGTCACCACATTCAGATATCGTGGTCTTAGGTTACCACATTCACTTCCCCTTTCTCATTTAACCCGAATGCCCAATATCATTCATATCATGCATATTACATAATTTCACATTCTTATCACTTTTCACATGTTACATATATATCATAATTTCATATTCCTAGTAGGAGTAGGAAACGTACATGAGTACTTTTGTACCATTACATGGTACCTTAGCCATATTCTTATATATTCTTATAGTCACATACATATTAATTATTGCCATAAACATATCAAGAAATAGTGTGAGGTACACACCTGATATACTTAGCAAGTTCACTGAAATCCCGAAACCCGATCTATCGCTTTAGATCTTTAATGCCTATATTTGGCCATCCCCAATCAAATTAGTAAAAAGCCATTCGGCTATAAAACCAAATCCTAATAGGATTATGGTAACCCAAAACTTACCTTGGTGCCGATTGATTTAAGAATCAAGTCCCGAAACTTAGTGATGCACTCCCTTGCAATCGGCTAGCTACCAAAACTCCTAACTAGTTAGTTTTCGGCTTTTAAACAAATAAGAAATAGATCTAGATATCAAAATAGGTCTTGGCTGAATGTACCTATGTGCTTACCTTGTGGATTTTAAATCTCGAAAGCATCCCTTCTTGAAGTCGACAACACCTAAATCCCGAAAGACTCCTTTAATGATCCTTAACGCTAGCCTTACACGTTGCTTTGAAGAGTCTAAAGTTAGTAGTCGACAGCACCCTTCCTTAGAGATTCGGCTTTTGAGCTCAACAATGGTGGTGTCGGCACTTTATTGGTAAAGGGAAAAATACACAAAAGTAGAGAAGGCTTTTAGAGGTTTCGGCTATACAAGAAAATGTAGAAAATAAGGTTTAAGAAAAAGAATAGGGAAAGAAAATGAAAAGAGATTTGGCTGTGACGTCTAGAGGAAGAAAGATTGGTAATAGGAAGAAAAGATTAGAGCCTTGAATAGTTTTGGTTTGGTCAATTGGAGAAGAAACAAATGGAATGGGATGAGAGAAACAAATTTCGGCAAAAAGAAAATGAATGAAGAAAAGAATACCCAAAACAATAATCCCTCCTAATTATAACCCCTTATTTCTTTCCTATATTCTCTCCATACCTCTCTTTCAAAATAAATTAAATAAACCCAACATTAAAATAATAATAATAATAATAATAATCATCTATCACATCATCCCTTATCTTCCCATTTAAAAATAAACTAAAGCCACCATTATCTTTTATCTATACTAAATAAATCCCCACTTATTCAAAATAAAATAAAAACAAAACCCCATTCATCCACTATCTCCATATTTAAAACAATAAAACAAAATACCTAATTATCTACCCACTTAAAATAATAAAATAAATCCTCACTTATTCAAATAAAATAAAAACAAAACCCCATTCATCCACTATCTCCATATTTAAAACAAATAAAACAAAATACCTAATTATCTACCCACTTAAAATAATAAAATAAATCCCCACTTATTCAAAATAAAATAAAAACAAAACCCCATTCATCCACTATCTCCATATTTAAAACAAATAAAACAAAATACCTAATTATCTACCCACTTAAAATAATAAAATAAATCCCCACTTATTCAAAATAAAATAAAAACAAAACATCATTCATCCACTATCTCCATATTTAAAACAAATAAAACAAAATACCTAATTATCTACCCACTTAAAATAATAAAATAAATCCACACTTATTCAAAATAAAATAATTAACCCCCATACATCCACCTTGACGTCACATGCCAAAAATAAAACACACTCCTTGCTGCCCAAGTGATTCGAACCTGAGTCCTCCTGAAGCCCCTTTGACGCAAATGCCCCAAGCCACCTTGCTGCTGATTCTTTTGTGTCATCAACTCCCCATAATTTCTTTTAAAAGCTTCCTTATCTAGTTTCCCCTTTTCACTTAAAATTCCAATATTTTCCAAAGTTTTTTCCCTTCACCTAAAGTTCTCAAAAACTCCTAAAATATATCCAACCACACTTAAAGCCTACTAACACTTGAGTTATGCTCCAAACGCATAACCCCTAATCTAGGATGTTACAGTTCTACCCTCCTTAAAATAATTTCGTCCTCGAAATTACTTACTAACGAATAATCGTACATCTTAACTCACCGCACTACGCTTATGCTGTGCACTCTGATCTTAAGAGAACCATCATACTTCCTAGGCACAATTTCTAAGTTCACGTCCCCTAGAACTCATTTCTAATGCCGCGATTTAGTCCGATTAAGAAGTTTTATGCATCAGAATTTTGTCCCACTTATTAACCGCGAACAATTTATGAAATAAAGTATTTAGAAGTAGTTCTTTCGATCAAACAAAGTTCTCAGCTCAAGTTCACTATTCAGAAAGTCACGTTCATTCCTCAATAGAGGTACATTCATTCATCAACAAGAACACATTCGTTCAGTGGTATCTACCACACACATTCACTATTCGGACATTTCTATCCGTTCCTATCCCAGGGGTATTTTCGTCATTTGTCCTACAGGGATATTTTGGTAATAAATCGGGGTTAGTTGAAAATTTCAATAAATTAGGGTACTTTGAAATTTCAAAACTCCCAGGTACTTTAAAAATTTTCTCAAATCACATGTATAGCAAAATTTTAGAAAGCAGGGTCATTTTGGTAATTTTGGTAACCCAGGGGTAATTTCGTAAATTTTCAAATCGGGGTATTTTGGACTTTCGCAAAATAGGGTTTTGGATACTTTTTCAAAGTAAGAAAGTTTTATTAAAAGTTTGGACAGTATGGAGATTTTTGAATCCAAGGGCATTTTTGTAATCTTACCACTAGGGGAATTTTGGTAATTTTGGAAATCAAAAATATTTTGGAAAGATTTCCACAATAATCTCTTGCTACGATTAAAAGGGTAATTTAAGGATTTTAAAACTAGGGTTTTCATAAAAAAATACGGCTAGTCCCTTTCGGGTTTTAATTATCGGGTTTAGCCCGTGAATAAGTCCTCTTGGTTAGGGTGAACCGTAACTACGCACCAGGTAGGATTCGAGTAAAGAGGAGGTGAGTCGCTAGGACTGCTTAAGTACCAAGCTCTTACCGAATCCATTCCTAGACATGCGCACAATGGTTGCCACACCTTAACTCAGCGACTTAGACACAGGTTGTTTAATTGTCCTTAAGTCTTATGCATGTGTTTGAGTGCACTAGCCCTATGGTTCATTAGCCCTAATCTTCTAATCTACGAGCCCAAATATGCCCATAACATTCACATATACAAATTACTTCAACAATTAGAGGTACTTACCTGGTGGACTTCGGGTCGGAGATACAGGTGCCATGCCAGAATAACCTGAAATTTTATGCATAAAAGTCCATATTTTTGAAATACCCATCTTTGAAAACATTTTTTTTTGAAAACTGTTTTCGGGCCCAAAACCTCAAAGCCGAGTTTTGAACCGAGCTCTGATACCAAACTGTAACACCCCAAACCCGGCCCATTCGTTACGACCGAATTTGAAATGCCACTGCGGAAAACGTTTAAAAATATTCTTACTTAAAAGTAAAAACCGTTAAAAATTGTTTCCTTTAATAAAACATTTTCGTAATTTAAAACATTCTAAGAAAATATAGTCATTTGCAAATAGTATCTCAATTGTCAATCCATAATAAAACATAATAATAAAGATACTTAATAAAAATACTTAAATACTTTAATGGGCCTTATTACAATAAAACAAACCCAAATAGTTTAAAGTACTTAAATAAAAATAAAATGTCCAAATAAAGTAATTCCTTGCTGAGCATGGCCACCTTGAAGCTGCTGCCGACCCGGTCCATTACTGATCATCACCTGGAAGAAAATATTCCCCAACGGGGTGAGTCAAACAGACTCAATGTGTAACCAACACTAAAACTTAACAATTCAGGCATACAATATCATATCACATACTTATTCATATAACAGATATAAAATAATGATGCAACCCGAACCCAAACCTATATGCCATCCGCTACACATCACCCGTACCATCCTGCACACCGTGGGGACTACTAAGTCAACCCTCCATCCGCTACACATCATCGAAGGCAGTCACTGCAGTCGACGTGCTCATCGCCCTTATAAAATTCGTGGCATCGCCACCAGATACATATTTTGTGTCATGAGACACCATATTCGGATATCGTGGTCTTAGGTCACCACATTCAGATATCGTGGTCTTAGGTTACCACATTCACTTCCCCTTTCTCATTTAACCCGAATGCCCAATATCATTCATATCATGCATATTACATAATTTCACATTCTTATCACTTTTCACATGTTACATATATATCATAATTTCATATTCCTAGTAGGAGTAGGAAACGTACATGAGTACTTTTGTACCATTACATGGTACCTTAGCCATATTCTTATATATTCTTATAGTCACATACATATTAATTATTGCCATAAACATATCAAGAAATAGTGTGAGGTACACACCTGATATACTTAGCAAGTTCACTGAAATCCCGAAACCCGATCTATCGCTTTAGATCTTTAATGCCTATATTTGGCCACCCCCAATCAAATTAGTAAAAAGCCATTCGGCTATAAAACCAAATCCTAATAGGATTATGGTAACCCAAAACTTACCTTGGTGCCGATTGATTTAAGAATCAAGTCCCGAAACTTAGTGATGCATTCCCTTGCAATCGGCTAGCTACCAAAACTCCTAACTAGTTAGTTTTCGGCTTTTAAACAAATAAGAAATAGATCTAGATATCAAAATAGGTCTTGGCTGAATGTACCTATGTGCTTACCTTGTGGATTTTAAATCCCGAAAGCATCCCTTCTTGAAGTCGACAACACCTAAATCCCGAAAGACTCCTTTAATGATCCTTAACGCTAGCCTTACACGTTGCTTTGAAGAGTCTAAAGTTAGTAGTCGACAGCACCCTTCCTTAGAGATTCGGCTTTTGAGCTCAACAATGGTGGTGTCGGCACTTTATTGGTAAAGGGAAAAATACACAAAAGTAGAGAAGGCTTTTAGAGGTTTCGGCTATACAAGAAAATGTGTAGAAAATAAGGTTTAAGAAAAAGAATAGGGAAAGAAAATGAAAAGAGATTTGGCTGTGACGTCTAGAGGAAGAAAGATTGGTAATAGGAAGAAAAGATTGGAGCCTTGAATAGTTTTGGTTTGGTCAATTGGAGAAGAAACAAATGGAATGGGATGAGAGAAACAAATTTCGGCAAAAAGAAAATGAATGAAGAAAAGAATACCCAAAACAATAATCCCTCCTAATTATAACCCCTTATTTCTTTCCTATATTCTCTCCATACCTCTCTTTCAAAAAAATTAAATAAACCCAACAAAAAAAAAATAATAATAATAATCTATCACATCATCCCTTATCTTCCCATTTAAAAATAAACTAAAGCCACCATTATCTTTTATCTATACTAAATAAATCCCCACTTATTCAAAATAAAATAAAAACAAAACCCCATTCATCCACTATCTCCATATTTAAAACAAATAAAACAAAATACCTAATTATCTACCCACTTAAAATAAAATAAATCCTCACTTATTCAAAATAAAATAAAAACAAAACCCCATTCATCCACTATCTCCATATTTAAAACAATAAAACAAAATACCTAATTATCTACCCACTTAAAATAATAAAATAAATCCCCACTTATTCAAAAAAATAAAAACAAAACCCCATTCATCCACTATCTCCATATTTAAAACAAATAAAACAAAATACCTAATTATCTACCCACTTAAAATAATAAAATAAATCCCCACTTATTCAAAATAAAATAAAAACAAAACATCATTCATCCACTATCTCCATATTTAAAACAAATAAAACAAAATACCTAATTATCTACCCACTTAAAATAATAAAATAAATCCACACTTATTCAAAATAAAATAATTAACCCCCATACATCCACCTTGACGTCACATGCCAAAAATAAAACACACTCTTTGCTGCCCAAGTGATTCGAACCTGAGTCCTCCTGAAGCCCCTTTGACGCAAATGCCCCAAGCCACCTTGCTGCTGATTCTTTTGTGTCATCAACTCCCCATAATTTCTTTTAAAAGCTTCCTTATCTAGTTTCCCCTTTTCACTTAAAATTCCAATATTTTCCAAAGTTTTTTCCCTTCACCTAAAGTTCTCAAAAACTCCTAAAATATATCCAACCACACTTAAAGCCTACTAACACTTGAGTTATGCTCCAAACGCATAACCCCTAATCTAGGATGTTACAGTTCTACCCTCCTTAAAATAATTTTGTCCTCGAAATTACTTACTAACGAATAATCGTACATCTTAACTCACCGCACTACGCTTATGCTGTGCACTCTGATCTTAAGAGAACCATCATACTTCCTAGGCACAATTTCTAAGTTCACGTCCCCTAGAACTCATTTCTAACGCCGCGATTTAGTCCGATTAAGAAGTTTTATGCATCAGAATTTTGTCCCACTTATTAACTGCGAACAATTTATGAAATAAAGTATTTAGAAGTAGTTCTTTCGATCAAACAAAGTTCTCAGCTCAAGTTCACTATTCAGAAAGTCACGTTCATTCCTCAATAGAGGTACATTCATTCATCAACAAGAACACATTCGTTCAGTGGTATCTACCACACACATTCACTATTCGGACATTTCTGTCCGTTCCTATCCCAGGGGTATTTTCGTCATTTATCCTACAGGGGTATTTTGGTAATAAATCGGGGTTAGTTGAAAATTTCAATAAATTAGGGTACTTTGAAATTTCAAAACTCCCAGGTACTTTAAAAATTTTCTCAAATCACATGTATAGCAAAATTTTAGAAAGCAGGGTCATTTTGGTAATTTTGGTAACCCAGGGGTAATTTCGTAAATTTTCAAATCGGGGTATTTTGGACTTTCGCAAAATAGGGTTTTGGATACTTTTTCAAAGTAAGAAAGTTTTATTAAAAGTTTGGACAGTATGGAGATTTTTGAATCCAAGGGCATTTTTGTAATCTTACCACTAGGGGAATTTTGGTAATTTTGGAAATCAAAAATATTTTGGAAAGATTTTCACAATAATCACTTGCTACGATTAAAAAGGTAATTTAAGGATTTTAAAACTAGGGTTTTCATAAAAAAATACGGCTAGTCCCTTTCGGGTTTTAATTATCGGGTTTAGCCCGTGAATAAGTCCTCTTGGTTAGGGTGAACCGTAACTACGCACCAGGTAGGATTCGAGTAAAGAGGAGGTGAGTCGCTAGGACTGCTTAAGTACCAAGCTCTTACCGAATCCATTTCTAGACATGCGCACAATGGTTGCCACACCTTAACTCAGCGACTTAGACACAGGTTTGTTTAATTGTCCTTAAGTCTTATGCATGTGTTTGAGTGCACTAGCCCTATGGTTCATTAGCCCTAATCTTCTAATCTACGAGCCCAAATATGCCCATAACATTCACATATACAAATTACTTCAACAATTAGAGGTACTTACCTGGTGGACTTCGGGTCGGAGATACAGGTGCCATGCCAGAATAACCTGAAATTTTATGCATAAAAGTCCATATTTTTGAAATACCCATCTTTGAAAACATTTTTTTTTGAAAACTGTTTTTGGACCCAAAACCTCAAAGCCGAGTTTTGAACCGAGCTCTGATACCAAACTGTAACACCCCAAACCCGGCCCATTTGTTACGACCGAATTTGAAATGCCACTGCGGAAAACGTTTAAAAATATTCTTACTTAAAAGTAAAAACCGTTAAAAATTGTTTCCTTTAATAAAACATTTTCGTAATTTAAAACATTCTAAGAAAAATATAGCCATTTGCAAATAGTATCTCAATTGTCAATCCATAATAAAACATAATAATAAAGATACTTAATAAAAATACTTAAATACTTTAATGGGCCTTATTACAATAAAACAAACCCAAATAGTTTAAAGTACTTAAATAAAAATAAAATGTCCAAATAAAGTAATTCCTTGCTGAGCATGGCCACCTTGAAGCTGCTGCCGACCCGGTCCATTACTGATCATCACCTGGAAGAAAATATTCCCCAACGGGGTGAGTCAAACAGACTCAATGTGTAACCAACACTAAAACTTAACAATTCAGGCATACAATATCATATCACATACTTATTCATATAACAGATATAAAATAATGATGCAACCCGAACCCAAACCTATATGCCATCCGCTACACATCACCCGTACCATCCTGCACACCGTGGGGACTACTAAGTCAACCCTCCATCCGCTACACATCATCGAAGGCAGTCGCTGCAGTCGACGTGCTCATCGCCCTTATAAAATTCGTGGCATCGCCACCAGATACATATTTTGTGTCATGAGACACCATATTCGGATATCGTGGTCTTAGGTCACCACATTCAGATATCGTGGTCTTAGGTTACCACATTCACTTCCCATTTCTCATTTAACCCGAATGCCCCATATCATTCATATCATGCATATTACATAATTTCACATTCTTATCACTTTTCACATGTTACATATATATCATAATTTCATATTCCTAGTAGGAGTAGGAAACGTACCTGAGTACTTTTGTACCATTACATGGTACCTTAGCCATATTCTTATATATTCTTATAGTCACATACATATTAATTATTGCCATAAACATATCAAGAAATAGTGTGAGGTACACACCTGATATACTTAGCAAGTTCACTGAAATCCCGAAACCCGATCTATCGCTTTAGATCTTTAATGCCTATATTTGGCCATCCCCAATCAAATTAGTAAAAAGCCATTCGGCTATAAAACCAAATCCTAATAGGATTATGGTAACCCAAAACTTACCTTGGTGCCGATTGATTTAAGAATCAAGTCCCGAAACTTAGTGATGCACTCCCTTGCAATCGGCTAGCTACCAAAACTCCTAACTAGTTAGTTTTCGGCTTTTAAACAAATAAGAAATAGATCTAGATATCAAAATAGGTCTTGGCTGAATGTACCTATGTGCTTACCTTGTGGATTTTAAATCCCGAAAGCATCCCTTCTTGAAGTCGACAACACCTAAATCCCGAAAGACTCCTTTAATGATCCTTAACGCTAGCCTTACACGTTGCTTTGAAGAGTCTAAAGTTAGTAGTCGACAGCACCCTTCCTTAGAGATTCGGCTTTTGAGCTCAACAATGGTGGTGTCGGCACTTTATTGGTAAAGGGAAAAATACACAAAAGTAGAGAAGGCTTTTAGAGGTTTCGGCTATACAAGAAAATGTGTAGAAAATAAGGTTTAAGAAAAAGAATAGGGAAAGAAAATGAAAAGAGATTTGGCTGTGACGTCTAGAGGAAGAAAGATTGGTAATAGGAAGAAAAGATTGGAGCCTTGAATAGTTTTGGTTTGGTCAATTGGAGAAGAAACAAATGGAATGGGATGAGAGAAAAAATTTCGGCAAAAAGAAAATGAATGAAGAAAAGAATACCCAAAACAATAATCCTCCTATTTATAACCCCTTATTTCTTTCCTATATTCTCTCCATACCTCTCTTTCAAAATAAATTAAATAAACCCAACATAAAATAATAAGAATAAAATAATAATCTATGACATCATCCCTTATCTTCCCATTTAAAAATAAACTAAAGCCACCATTATCTTTTATCTATACTAAATAAATCCCCACTTATTCAAAAAAAAAAAAACAAAACCCCATTCATCCACTAGCGCCAGATTTAAAACAAATAAAACAAAATACCTAATTACCTACCCAAAAAAAAAAGAAATCCTCACTTATTCAAAATAAAAAAAAACAAAACCCCATTCATCCACTATCTCCATATTTAAAACAAATAAAACAAAATATCTATCTACCCACTTAAAATAATAAAATAAATCCCCACTTATTCAAAATAAAATAAAAACAAAACCCCATTCATCCACTATCTCCATATTTAAAACAAATAAAACAAAATACCTAATTATCTACCCACTTAAAATAATAAAATAAATCCCCACTTATTCAAAATAAAATAAAAACAAAACCTCATTCATCCACTATCTCCATATTTAAAACAAATAAAACAAAATACCTAATTATCTACCCACTTAAAATAATAAAATAAATCCACACTTATTCAAAATAAAATAATTAACCCCCATACATCCACCTTGACGTCACATGCCAAAAATAAAACACACTCCTTGCTGCCCAAGTGATTCGAACCTGAGTCCTCCTGAAGTCCCTTTGACGCAAATGCCCCAAGCCACCTTGCTGCTGATTCTTTTGTGTCATCAACTCCCTATAATTTCTTTTAAAGCTTCCTTATCTAGTTTCCCCCTTTCACTTAAAATTCCAATATTTTCCAAAGTTTTTTCCCTTCACCTAAAGTTCTCAAAAACTCCTAAAATATATCCAACCACACTTAAAGCCTACTAACACTTGAGTTATGCTCCAAACGCATAACCCCTAATCTAGGATGTTACAAAAACATTTGCCAAGTGTGTAATGGTGACATTTTGGGTCTTTTCTCCCTTTGTTAGTCTTTCTTTCCTCCATTCTCAACTCTCTCCATTCTTCTTTCTTCTTGCCGGATCTCATATCCTTGTCTCATCCGTAGCCATAAGTCAATCGGTGGAAATCGGGATTATCATCGATTAAGGTAAGGAGTCTTTTCATAGTCCATTTGATATCGCTATTCGGTTATGGTGTTAATTGGATTGAAAGGTTGGCTAATCGATTATTTTTAGGGACGAAATCACTCAATATTCTCTACTTGTTAATCCTTCGAAAATAGTGGTAAGCCGAATCTTACCCCTAAACAACTACTTTCTCTCATTGTGGTATTTTTCTAATCGAGTGTTAGGGTGTCATAGGTGTCGACAATCAAGAAGGTTTAGTCCTTACCGAAATCAGGTGTGTAATCTCATACCCTTCCAAATACATGTTTGAAATGGTGTGTAATCTCACACTTCTCTGAAATTTTGCATGAATGTTCTGTGATTTGGTCGAAATACCAAAGAAAACTGGAAATCGGCATCCGGGATCACTCGGGCGCGCGTAGGTTCATAGTGGTAACCATGTTTTTGTAATAAAATAGTTTTGGTCAGTGACAGTGATGTGATTTCGAAAAATCATGAAAAATAGGAGAAAGGGAATTAGAAAGTGATTTAGATATCAAATTAAAGCTTACTGTGTCTATTTTAATATGGAAGAAAGGGAGAAGAAAAAGGAATTTTATATTCTGAGATATGTTAATTTTGGTGAGACTAGTTCTGAATGACTTTGTGGTTCCCTGATCTGTTTTGGAAAAATCATATAAAATCGTACAAAGTGAATTATGAGTTATAGTTTATTTGTAAAGATTCCTTAGTGAGTCTATTTTCATTAGAAACAAGTGGGAGCAGTATATGAAAACCGTACAGTGAGATATTTGAAATTAAGTTAAGAGAGGTCAGAATCATTGGACAGTGAAACAAGGGAAACTTTAAGGAATAAACTGTACTAAATGGTTAGGTCAAAAATTCTGGAAAAATTACAGTAAGAAGATATATGAGTCTAGTTCCAAGGAAAATTTATGGATCTAGATTTCGAGTTTTCTAACTCGAGTTATGGTCAATTTAGTCAGTATGACGCAGATAGACAGTTTAAATTTGTATGCCCCAAATTACTAGTTAAGTTTTAGTTATGAGATTACCGAATTATCCTTGGAGGGTAAATTACCGAAATATCCCTGGGCTGCGAAATTACTAAAATACCCTTGGAGGGTAAATTACCGAAATACCCTTGGGTTGCAAAATTTCGAAAATGCCCCTAATGGGTCGAATTACGAAAATGCCCCTTATGGGTTGAATTACGAAAATGCCCCTTATGGGCTGAATTAAAAAAATGCCCCTAATGGGCCAAATTACGAAAATGCCCCTAATAGGCTGAATTACGAAAATGCCCCTAATGGGTCGAATTGATAGATTGCCTTAATGGGCCGATTTGCAAAGTGTTACAATGGGCCGAATTTTTGTATTGAATCTTTGAATTAATTATTGTTGTTTATATTTATAAATATCATGATTTACTATGTATGTTGCATTTGCATATTTTGCATGGGATGGGAATAATGTAAAAGAAGAGAAGTGTAGCCTGGTGGCTCTGCCACATTTTGATTCTGGTGGCTCTGCCACATATTCTGGTGGCTCTGCCACAAATTTTGATAATGGCTATGTGCCAATTTAAATATGGCTTTGTGCCATAGTGATTAAGGCTGTGTGTCGATTATATTACCGTATATGATTTTGGTGGCTCAGCCACAAATATTATAAATGGCCATTGGCCTGCGAATTATTATTAATGGCTTAATGCCTGCATATGGTGTGTTGGCGGGGTGGGTTGACTGATGATCACCCACAGGTGTGTTGCTTGGTACGGGTGGTGTGTAGCGGATGGATTATTAGGATTGGGTTGGGAATTGCATTACATTCACATGATATTATAGATACATTATTATGTAAATGGGCTTAGGCCCGAGATATTGTTAAATGGGCTTCGACCCAAGTTATTGTTTAATGGGCTCAAGCCCAAGTTTTTGCTAAACGGGTTCAGACCCAGTGGATAATGGTAAGGGGATTATACACTGAGTTCTTGTAACTCACCCCCCCTTTCTCTTAACCCTTGTAGGTAATGCTTGATGATATGGACTTGGGTTATGGATGACTCAAGGGAGGCCATACTTCAGAAATGGTTTATTTGGACTTTAGACTTCTTTCTCGTTTATTTTATTACTTTACTATTTTAGGTTAAATGTTGTAATAAGGCCTCTGGACTATTTTTATTTTGCTTTATGGTTGGGATGTTTTTATTATTTTTCTTAAATTGTTTAAAAAGGAAATTTTCTGAAAAACTTAAATAATGGTTTCCAAAATCGATTAACAAATGGATTTTCAAAATAAACTTTTACAAATATTTTTATACATCGGAGATATTTCCTTCGAACTTTATTAAAATCAGTTTTACTTTATTTTTAATATTATTTTAATTTGGGTTTAACATTATGTAATAAGGCCAATGGGATTTATTTTTCTTTAAATTTCCATTTTCAGTTATATGCAAACTATAAACGATAAATTTTCGGATCTTCTTAAACAATGACAGCAACGGTTTTAAATTAAGCTTCCGCAACAAAAAGTTTTAAGGATAATAATGTCTTCCAAGGATGACTTCTAATAAACCACATTTTGAAATAAGCAAACGAAATCTGAGGTTTCAAACAGCAAAAAGTTTTAAATTCTTTAAGAAGAGTTTCTAATGAAAACATGGTTTTCGAAAAACTCTTCAATGTGACGCGTCAAATTTGGGCCTAACTTCTAGGCCGGGTTTGGGGTGTTACATAAATATTTTTAAAAATAAAAATAAAAATAAAAATATTATTAATATAATAATATTAGGTTTGATTCAAAATTAATTTTTATATATAAATATAATTACTCATAAAACAGTTTTTTTTTTCAGAAAATGACTTATCCTCTTAAAAAGGAGCAAGTTATTTTATAGGCTTATTTTCTATTGATTTGTAAATTATTTTCTGTTGATCAAGATATTTTTATGGAATAAATACAAAAATAATTTTAAAAAACTTGTTCTGTAAGTTATTTTCTATGAAACAAACTAAGCCTAAATAGATTAGTAATGCAACTAGGGATGACAAAACCCAAACCACCCGATGGATTTTGAACCACTCTGAACGGAGTGAATTTTTTCTTTTGGATAGTAGGAATAGAACGGTTATGGGAATTGTTTGCCTCACCCCTACCCGCTCTATTATACGAAATTATCATTTTATCTTTGTATATATAAACTATTAAAATGATAAAAATGTAATAACGAAATATAGGAAAAACCGTTTATATTTTATGTTTAAATATTTTAAAAAAAATTATGTTTAAATATTGACTGATTAAAATATTAAAAATGTAAAAATTAAATTAAAACGAAAGGCGAGAATATATATATATGCAATAGACAAATTTTTAACAATATCTATTGTGGCTACGCTCCATTCCCAACATTAAAAAATCAAACTACCCCTTTCTCACCCACCCCTGTTTACCTCGCTAACCTTTTCCCACTAAAATTTCAAAACCCCTTCGAAACTGAACTTGAGTTGAGCCCACTTCATAATTAAAACCCAAAATCAAAATAAACACACATAAAATCCCCTGCCTTAACCCTCACTAATCTCATCCTCAATTATCATTTCTGGGAACGCGTCCTCACCCTTTCTCTTTCTCTCTCTTTCTTATCATTTTGTTTGATTTGTTTTCTGTTCCATCCCAAATCCGTAACAGTTTGACCAGATCGGAGGAACTGAGTGGCAGGAGCGGGGAGGTTGAGCATGGCCACAGCGTCGTTTAACAAGATCGAAAGGGCCCACCAGATGTATAGAGAAGGGAGGTACAACGAAGCTCTGGGTTACTACACCGTGGCGCTGGCTGTTGCCAAAACGAAGCCTCAGAAGATCGCTTTGCACAGTAACAGAGCCGCGTGTTACTTGAAATTACATCATTTCAAAAAGGTTTCTCTTTTCTCTTTTTTATTCTTTTTCCTTTTATCATTTCATTGGCTTGCCTTTGATTTTGCCTAGTGGGTTTTACTTTTCAGTAGTTTTTAGTAATTATCGTGTTTCAGATTGGACTTTCCGGACTTCGGGAATTTCAAAAAAAAAAGTTTATTTTACTGATTTATTTCGACATTTTCATGGGTTTAATATAATAATTTCATGGACGAAAGCTGCTCTGTTGGGGGGCGGGTTTATTTATCTGTTTTTAATGGATTAAAATGAAAATGTAAAGTAATTTTGGCTCTCTTTTTATTTATTTATTTTTTTCTTTTCATATAATTTAGTTGGGATATTATGTGTGTCCTATTTTCAGTACTCTTAATTGGATGTTCTTTTCATTTTTTAGAAAAGCTTATTTAGAAGGTGAAATTTTCTTTCACCATAATTTTAGTAAGGTCGTGATATTTTAGTGACCTCAAGAATAGAGAGGGAACGGGACGAGCGGGAACCGTGAGTAGAGAACAAGGTTCTTTGTTTTATTAGACCATTTCAATAGAAATAATTGTTGAAGATAATATTAATTAAAAAAAAAAATCCAGGTTTTTAATTTGTGGCAAAAGTTCTTGTTTTGATAGTTTTGCTTTTACTCTAGATTCTAATAAGAATCAGCGTTTGTTTTAATGTTGCATTCTACTACTTTTGCTAGGGTCATATCTTGCGGAAGATCATGTTGAAAAACTGATAAACAAATTCTGTTTTCTTCTACCTGTTTCTTTATATGTTTGGCATCTTAATGCGCTTTCACTATTCATGGAATGCATGCGTATTGGGTTATCCATTTTACTTTAATGCACAGAAACTGTTATCTGTAAACTTATGTTGTTAATTCAACCTTAGGCAGCAGAAGAATGTACCTCAGTTCTTGAGCTTGACCATAAGCACACTGGAGCTCTGATGCTACGAGCACAAACACTAGTCACACTAAAGGAGTACAATTCAGCTCTCTTTGATGTCAACCAGCTCATAGAGTTGGATCCCTCTTCCGAAGTTTATCATAACCTTCAAGCCCGTTTAAGGACACAAGTGGTATACCCCCTTATTTCTTTTTTCTTGTAGATGTTTCTCTTCTATAGTCTATCTTGTCTTGTTAATTAACTGGGTACTTTTGTCTTTTTATTTCACTTAAGACTTCTCAATTGTCTGCTGTTAGCTTATTCTGAACCATTTGCTTCCTCATTGTTATTGGGAAAGCTATTACCAAAATTGGTCCAATAATTCTGTCTTAAGCTGGCTTATATTTGATATTCTGGATGCCAGTAAGAAAGTGTACTTTGTTTTCTTTGCTTAAGGAGAGTCACTTGCTCCAATATCTGGTAGCTTATACTAAATCAATTGCTTGCTCATGGTCATTGGGAAAGGCATTGCCAAAATTGGGTCCACTAGTTCTGTCTTAAGCTGCCTTGTATTTGATATTCTGGATGTCAGTAAGAAAGTGGATTTTGTTTTCTTTGCTTAAGGAAAGGCACTTGCTCCAATACCTGAATCTGAAGCAGAGTTGGAAGAAGAGGAAGAAGAACATGAGCAACCCGATACAAGTGAGAAAGAAGTGAGACAAGATGACAAAAGGGAAGACCTAGTAGTGCCAGCAATTGGGAAAGATCTGAATGCTGCTGAGCTTAATGAGTATCCAATTAAAGAGAAAATAATTCCCTCTGAGAAATCTGAGGTTAAAGAATATGCTGAGCAGGAAACAGATTGTAAGAATATGCCTGAAAGAAATCCTGGAGTAACTGCTCTTCAAAAACCAAATGATAGGGATTCCAAAGGATATCAGGCAATTCCTAAACCCAAGGAATATTCAGGTCAGAAGAATGTGCCCCAAAGAGTTGGAGTTGCTGCTCCTCTAGGAGAAGGCATCAAAGATTCCAAGGGATGGCAGGCGATCCCTAAACCAAAGGGACACTCAGCTCTAGATTATGCACGGTGGGACAGAGTTGAAAATGACTCCAGTGAAGATGATGATGATGACGATGATGCTGAAGACTCTCAGCCTCAGTATCGGTTCCGGGTAAGAACTGTTGGCATACGGTCAGTGAAGTGAAATGGGATGAAGTAAAAGTTATAATGATGTGAATAACATTTCTGATTCCTTAAATCTTCACTTTGTTTGGTATATCATGTTTAAACATCCGAAGGCAGGGGCACCACATATTACAGTTGCCTCCCTGGTTGAGTTCTTCCATATCAAAGTGCCATTCAAATATTCCAGGCTGCCTCCAATACCTTGGAAATGGCTGCACATATTAACGGACTATCCTCATTGATTTTAGAGTCAGGTAATCATTTCTGGTGCTGTAATTATTTACAAATCTCTCTTCTGGTTGCTTAATTTTCTTTAATGGAGATGAGAACTTTGAATCTATCAGCTGGTTTGCATTGGATGAACAGTTATATACATCAATAGTTTTAAAAATTTTCTGGATATTTGTATATTAATCGCTGTAGTCAGGTTGTAATTTTTGTTGTTTATTATTTGAATAAATTTGTTTGATTCCAATGTATAGAATTTGAATGCATAGCTTGAATT
The DNA here is from genome assembly GCA_005393395.2 of Gossypium australe. Taxonomy (NCBI): domain Eukaryota; kingdom Viridiplantae; phylum Streptophyta; class Magnoliopsida; order Malvales; family Malvaceae; genus Gossypium; species Gossypium australe. The sequence continues at coordinate 21,297,816 of CM016614.1, read as the reverse complement.
ACTGATCGTTTGGATATGTATTAAGCCTGTACTGTTATGGACGTGGATTTTATATGGCCGTCTGTAACAATTGACAATTTCTGCCTGGAAGGAGCTATTGATTGTAGATAAGAATCAATGTCAATTGCTTTATTTATGTGTCTTCCAATATCCAAACATACAGTTAACAATTGGAAGGACCAACAATCGGAAACAACAGGCATGATTCCTCATGGCAAATCCCAACATTAGAACCCCAAGGGTATTTTTATAGCGTTAAAGTGGTGTTATCCTACATAGGTTGAATCTATTGTCTATGATCTCTTTTCAAGTTGGACTTTTACATTTATTATCAACCAAATTTAGGTTGGATGCTTGACATGGCATCAAAATTTGTATTGTTCTTACATGTTACTCATGCCTGAAATTCTCTTATGAGTGTCGCTTGGTAAGATCTTCTATCTTTTTAACACATGTAAAGTGTCGTAACCACCCCTCTTTTGAAAAGGCGAGTATCGAACTTGGGTTTTTGAAAATAAAGAAAACGGGAGTCGCCACCGACCTTTTATTAGGTGTGATCGGATCACCTTTGTTTTAATAAAACATTTTGGTTTACTAAAACGGAGTTTTGGTCTACGAACATTCGAGAACATAGATTCGGGAGTCGGTTACGTTCGAGGAAGGATTAGCACCCTCGCAACGCCCGAAAATCGGTACCAAATTGATTAATTAATGTCCCAATGTCGAAAATTTAACAAAATTAGAAATGAATTTAGAAATTTGGGTCTTTTGGAAATGTTTGAGTCCTTCTTAGAATATTAAGATTTCCTTGTTTCGGAGGGACCAAATATCACATCCAATACGTAGGACACGATAATTCCGATCCTCAAATCCAAGGTCGTCTCTTATCCTTAAGACTCAAAATGACAAAAGGTTATTCGATTATTTGGTCAAGCAAGAAAACCGAAACCCAACGCATAGGGCACGGTCCTCGAATTCCAAACAGAACATTGCCTTATTTTAAAAAATTAGTTTTTGGGTAAAATTGACGAAGGGCTAAGTTACGTTTTAAAAAAAACGTTATTCAAAATGTGATAGGGTCATGCGATGAATAATGATGACGTGACACGAATTTGACATAACGACCACATAATACAGTAATATATGACATTGAAGTCAATAAAGGTGGAATCAGAAACAATAATAGTGATACAGCTAGTATGTACAAATAACAATATGATAATAATAGTAGTAACAATGATGGTAATAAAGCAAACATGATAATAATAGTAATAATAATAATAATAGTAATAATAATAATAATAATAATAATAATAATAATAATAACAATAATGCAAAATATGTACGATAATAATAATAATATGCGATGGTATAAAATACATACACAAAAAAAAAAATAATAATATAAGTATAGCAATAACAATATGCAATATATGCACAAAGTAATAAATATAGTAGTAATAATAATAATGCACAATATATACACCATATAATAACACGAATATAGTAACGATAATAATAATAGAGTTATATACAATACAATAACAATAATAGTGAAAATAATAGCACTATAGGAGATATAATAATAGCAACAACAAACAATAACAACAACAAAAATAATAATAATAATAATAATAATAATAATAATAATAATAATAATAATAATAATAA
>CM016614.1:21214175-21296054 GCA_005393395.2 Gossypium australe | reverse complement strand
AGCATATACAGGCGATAATACAATAATAACGATAATAATAATAGTAAAAATAACCATGATATAAAAATATAACAATATTAATAATAACGATATGTATAATATGATAATAAGTGTGATAATAATAAGATAGTAGTACATAATATAACAATATAGAAATAATAACCATGTAATAATAATAATAATACAATAACAAAATAACACAAAGTATATATAATATGACAAAGACATAAAAATAAGGATAATAATAATAATAATGACAGGGATAATAATAATAGTACAATAATAGAAAGTGTTAACTATTCGAAATAGCGAAAATAATCAAAAGGACTAAATTAGATTTAAAACAATAATTTTGGGGCAAATTTAAAATGGAAGAAAGACGGAGGGACCTATCGCGAAAATATCCCTTTAAGGAACAAACATAGGATTCCCCTTCTCCAAAAGGTCAAACGGCTGTATTATGCCTTTAGTGCTTTAAAACCAAAATTGTTTATTTGAATTCATCTTTTGCTTTAAAAAAAAACAAAAGCCACAGACCCCATTTTTATTATTTTATTTCATTTCCTTTCTTCAAATTTGACAAAGAACCCAACCTTATTTTCATTTCTTCTTCTGCTTCTGCTAGAGACCCATGCGCCGCACAGCCATTAAATCTGGTGACCGACGAAGGGCATAGAGGGGCTTTTGGATTCCGGTGAGTTTATTCCCCTCCTCCTTTCGTTATTGTTTGTGAAATTTTTTTGAAATAATAAGATCGAAAATGTAAACAAACTAGAATAGCAATCAATAATAACAGAATAAAACAAGATCCACCTTCGATTTTCTGAATCCTCTTTGATTTCTTGTCGATATTCGTACAAAAAAATGGGAAAACCGACCCTTCAAATTTCTTTTTTTTTTATATTTTTTGAATGCCTTTTGTTTTTCTCTTTTTGCTGAATTTTTTTTGTAAGAGTCTCAAAAAAAGAAATTAAAAACCCCCCTACAAACGGATTTGGTTTCGGTTTTTATACCCGAAGCACAGGCTTCTGGATCTTTCCTTTTTTCTCTGCTGTCGTGCTTTTTGTTTTTGTCCCTCATTTTTGTCGCGCGTGTTTGCTTGTTGTTGCAGGTGCCCGAGGCTAGTGCTGGTGCAGGTGATGGGTGAAGACGGTGGAAAGGAAATCGAGGTTGGTGGGGGGGTCGACGGCAGCATGATGAGGCGCACATGGGGACTGTGGCCGACAAGGGTGGGTAGACCGACCTAGGGTTTGGGGTTGTTTTGTTTTTTTTGAAAATGTTGTGGGCTCAATTTTTTTGAGTTAGGTTTTGGGCTACGTTGTTGGGTCAGGGTCTAAGGTTAAATGGATTTGTTGGGCTTGTGTAGGTTTTAGGATTTTAGGACTTGGGCTTCTGTATATGGGTATTGGGCCTGTAATTACTAAATGGACATTTTGGACTATTTTTTCATATTTCTGTGTTTTTTTTGTTTTATTCTAATTTTTGGTTTTGCAATTGGGCTCGGGTTCGATTGAGAACCCGGGCAAAATTTGGTTATTACAGCTGCCCCTCTTTGCTCATTATCGTAAAACGAGAATAGAGCAAAGAAAAAGAACCAATTTTGCCCGGTTTTGGCCAGGTATAGATTCTTCCGGTGCTTTCTTCCTCAAACATCTTCAAACCCTGTTGCTTTGATTCACTCCATGACCCGTAGCTTCGATTCGTTTTTCCTAATCTTGTCCCTTTGAACTCGCTCAACATGACATCTTCGGGAACCTCAATCTTCATTCTGCTCCACTGCTACTTCAGAAGATATGGCCTGTAGCTTCATTTGCTCTTGCTCAACCTTTTGTCCACTAGAATTTCTTCATTCATTCGCTCAATGCGACTTTAATCTTCCATCTGTAAGTACCTCCGCATGTGCCCCCGAGGCTTGAACTCATAATATGAGTTTTTTTTTTTTTTTTTTTTTTTTTTTTTTTTTTTTTTTTTTTTTTTTTTTTTTTTTTTGGTCTCTTGTAATATGAACTAATTTTTGCAAGCATTGGATTGAAAGAAAACGGAAATTAAAAGACACCTCAGGGTGTCCGAGGTTCAACTCACTTCTCTCTGATATGAGTTGATATTTGAAAGGAAATTAAAAGACACCTCAGGGGGGTGACCCGAGGCAACTCACTTCTTCTGATATGAGTTGATATTTTGAAAGGAAATTAAAAGACACCTCAGGGTGACCCGAGGCTCAACTCACTTCTCTCTGATATGAGTTGATATTTTGAAAAGAAATTAAAAGACACCTCAGGGTGTGACCCGAGGCTCAACTCACTTCTCTCTGATATGAGTTGATATTTTGAACAGAAATTAAAAGACACCTCAGGGTGTGACCCGAGGCTCAACTCACTTCTCTCTGATAAGTTGATATTTTGAAAGAAATTAAAAGACACCTCAGGGAGTGACCCGAGGCTCAACTCACTTCTCTCTGATATGAGTTGATATTTTGAAAGAAATTAAAAGACACCTCAGGGTGTGACCCGAGGCTCAACTCACTTCTCTCTGATATGAGTTGATATTTTGAAAAAATTAAAAGACACCTCAGGGTGACCCGAGGCTCAACTCACTTCTCTCTGATATGAGTTGATATTTTGAAAGAAATTAAAAGACACCTCGGCGTGCCCCGAGGCTCAACTCACCTCTCGCATTATGAGTTGATTTTTGAACAGAAATTTAAAGACACCTCGGCGTGCCCCGAGGCTCAACTCACCTCTCGCATATGAGTTGATTTTTGAACAGAAATTTAAACAGAAATTAAATACCTCGGCGTGCCCCGAGGCTCAACTCACCTCTCGATTATGAGTTGATTTTTGAACAGAAATTTAAAATATATCATCTGGTGGGGCTCGAATGTCTTCTTCTTCTTTGGTTTGGTGCAACAATGTCAAGTCTTCTTGCTTTACTGGTGTGCCTGTATGCGTCATGCGTGATGATGTCATGATATGCATGTGTTTGTCCTAAATGCCTACATGATTATGCCATGTGTCTTGGGCTTGTTTATCCTGTATCTTCCGTTACGACTTTCACGGTAGCTGTGTTCGTTGCTTCGACTCTTGACTTCTCAGACTTGATACCCGCCCTCGGGTTCTACAAGTAATTCGTGTATCGTCTCTTTTTTTTTTTTTTTTTTTTTTTTTTTTTGGCCCCATGTTGAACTTTGTCTTGCTTTGAAGCTCCTACCCAACTCTCCTCCAGGTAATGCTCCATATTCTTTTCGTTTAGAGTGTGTAATTTTACTATTCATCTTCAAAATGAAACATAAGAAAAATGCATGAAAATTGCAAAGTAGGCATGGAAGGTGTTCCTCATATTTATTTCAAAAGCAACAAGAAAATTGACAAGGAATGACTCGATTAAGAAAGCATTATAAAAGGAAAACAAGTTTAGTTGTAATAAGTGCTCTAGATATCCGACGTATGAACTTCTCCATGTTTCTTTGTCTTGAATCTTTCCGAGCAAGATTCTTCGTGTAAAAGATTCTTGAGCTTCAGAGTCCGCTTCAATACTATGATCTCACCGTTTGATTCTTCGTTCAATCCCATTCCTGCTTTCTCGACCAAATTTACTCCTTTAGGATGCCCTTTCGGGTTTTCATCCTAAGCCTTCTCTTTTTCAGGATGCCTTTTCGTTTTTTTTTTTTTTTTTTTTTTTAGGCGTATATTTCTTCACGGCATCTGAGTTCACCGGATTTGGTAACTCCTTCCCATCCATTTCAGTGAGGATCAAAGCTCCTCCTGAGAAAGCTCTCTTGACGACGTAAGGTCCTTCCCAATTCGGTGCCCATTTTCCTCGAAAGTCCTTTTGTATAGGGAGAATCTTCCTCAACACGAGTTCTCCTTCGCGAAATTCCCTTGGACGCACCTTCTTGTTATGGGCTGCGATCATTCTCCTTTGGTACATCTGTCCGTGCAAATTGCCTTCAAGCGTTTTTCTTCAATCAGATTCAGTTGGTCATATCGAGCCTGAACCCATTCAGATTCTTCTAGCTTTGACTCCATTAAGATTCGCAGGGAGGGGATTTCCACCTCAATGGGTAGCACGGCTTCCATTCCATAGACTAGAGAGAAAGGAGTTGCCCCCGTGGAGGTACGCACACACGTCCGATACGCGTATAGAGCGAATGGTAGTTTCTCGTGCCAATCCTTATATGTCTCAGTCATCTTCCCAATGATCTTCTTGATATTCTTGTTAGCGGCTTCTACTGCTCCGTTCATCTTTGGACGATAGGGTGAGGAATTGTGATGCTTTATTTGAATTGCTCGCACACTTCCTTCATCATTTTGTTATTCAGATTCAAAGCATTATCTGAAATAATTCTTTCCGGCAAGCCATATCGGCATATGATCTCCTTTTTTAAGAATCTGCACACGGCTGTCCTTGTCACATTAGCAAACGAAGCAGCTTCTATCCATTTTGTGAAGTAGTCTATGACCACAAAAATGAATCGGTGTCCATTAGAAGCTTTCGGGGAGATTGGCCCTATAACATCCATGCCCCACATAAAAAGGGCCACGGGGAAGTCATGACATGAAGGGGTGAAGGTGCTGCATGAATTTTATCACCATAAACTTGACATTTGTGACACCTTCGTGCGTAACTAATGCAGTCACTTTCCATTGTCAACCAGTAATAACCGAGCCTCATGATTTGCCTGGCCATAGTGAAGCCATTGGCATGCGTTCCACAAACTCCTTCATGGACCTCTTCGAGTATCTTTCTGGCCACAGTATCCACACATCTCAGAGGACTTGATCTTTTCCTCTTTTGTACAGGATGTCCCTATCGAGAACGAACCCCGCTGCCAATTTCCTGATTGTTCTTTTGTCGTTCTCATTTGCTTGCTCGGGATATCTTTGATTCTTGACATATTCTAAGATATCATGGAACCATGGTTGCTCGTCTGCCTCGTTGTCAATGCTAAAACAATGCGCCGGGGCCTCGTATATGCTCATCTGGAGAGGCATTATTTCTGTTTCTCGGTTTGCTTTGAACATTGAAGCCAAAGTGGCCAGGGCGTCAGCCAACTGGTTTTCCTCCCGTGGGAAATAATTAAAAGTCACTTCTTCGAATTCTTCAACCAGTTCTATAACGAGATTGCGATATTTAACCAACTTCGAGTCCCTTACTTCCCAAACTCCACGGATTTGGTAAATCACCAATGCCGAGTCCCCGGAGACTGCCAAGACCTTAACGTTCTGCTCGATAGCTGCGCGAAGTCCCATGATGCAAGCTTCATATTCTGCTATGTTGTTGGTACAGAAGAAATTTAATCTGGCAGTAAAGGGGTAATGGTACCCTTCTGGTGACACTAAGACTGCTCCAATCCCGTGCCCCAACGCGTTTGACGCGCCATCAAAGCTCATCTTCCATGATTTCTCTTTTGACGATTCACACTTTTTCCGTAACGCATATCAAGTCTTCGTCTGGGAAGTCAAATCTCAATGGCTCGTACTCCTCTGTTGTCCGAGTTGCTAAGAAATCAGCTATTGCGCTCCCTTTAATCGATTTCTGGCTTACGTATACGATGTCATACTCTGATAGTAGGATCTGCATCGTGCCATCTTCCTGAGAGTGCAGGTGATTCCATCATGTACTTTATTGGGTCTAGCTTGAAATCAGCCACGTCGTATGATACAGCACATATTGCCTAAGCCTCCGAGTTGCCCAGACCAGAGCACAACAGAATTTTTCGATTGTCGGATATCTTGTCTCACACTCCGTGAATTTCTTACTGAGATAATAGATCGCCTGTTCTCTTTTTCCAGACTCATCATGTTGCCCCAAGACGCAACCCATTGAGTTTTCGGACACAGTCAGATATAGTATTAGTGGCCTTCCGGGGGTTGGTGGTACTAGTACCGGAGGACTAGATAAATACTGCTTTATCTTGTCGAAAGCCTCTTGACATTCCTCGTCCCATTCTCCAGAATTGTGTTTTCGAAGGAGTCTAAAAATTGGATCACACTGCTTGGTGAGTTGAGCAATGAACCGAGCAATGTAATTCAACCTCCCTAGAAATCCTCTGACTTCCTTTTGTGTGCGCGGCGGCGGTAGTTCTTGTATGGCCTTTATCTTATCCGGATCAACCTCGATACCTTTCTCACTGACAATGAATCCCAATAATTTCCCCGAGGTAGCCCCGAAGGTACATTTGGCAGGGTTAAGTTTTAGTTGGAATTTTCTCAGTCTTTCGAACAGCTTCCGGAGGTTCTCGACATGCTCTCTTTCTCCTTGAGATTTGGCGATCATATCGTCGACATAAACTTCTATTTCCTTGTGCATCATGTCGTGGAACAGTGTCACCATGGCTCTTTGATATGTTGCCCCGGCATTCTTTAAACCGAACGGCATCACTTTGTAGCAGAATGTCCCCCACATCGTCGTGAACGTAGTTTTCTCCATATCCTCGGGAGCCATCTTGATTTGGTTGTAGCCCGAAAATCCATCCATGAAGGAGAACAACGAATTCTTCGCCGTGTTATCTACCAACGTATCAATGTGCGGTAGCGGGAAATTATCTTTAGGGCTGGCTCGATTCAAATCACGGTAGTCCACACACATTCGTACTTTGCCATCTTTTTTCGGTACTGGGACGATATTAGCTACCCATTCTGGATATCTAGAGACTTGCAGGAATCCAGCATCAAATTGTTTCTTTACTTCTTCCTTTATCTTTAAGAGCATTTCTGGCCTCATCCGCCTTAACTTCTGTTGGATAGGCTTGCATTCAGGTTTCAGTGGGAGCCTATGGACCGCTACATCTTCGTTCAGACCTGGCATATCTTGATACGACCATGCGAACACGTCTTTGTACTCATGAAGCAAGGTGATTAGACATGTTTGGTGTCTTCAGATATGGAGGTCCCGACTTTTACCTCTTGCTTCTTTTCTTCACTTCCTAAGTTCACTGTCTCGACCGATTCTTGATAGGGCAAAATCTGTTTATCCTCTTGTTCTACCATTTTCAGTAGGTCTGGGGAAGAAGCATAGTCTTCGGCATCTTCTTCAGCCTCGAATTCTCCTACACAGATAGCTTTCTCGAAGTCGATTTTAGGACTCATAACAGGATTGTTCATGTCGTTGATATCCGAGCACCTGAAAAGTAAAAAAAAGAAGACTATAGAGGGACATCGAGGTATCGGGTCCTATAAATGTGACATGATGATATGGGATATATAGGGACGGGTAAATAAAGAAATGAATGTGGAACCAATGAGAATGAAAGAACGCGACAAAATGCATTTTTATTCATGTTTCATTTTAAAAGCTAGATAGACAAAATAAACTCTCACAACATATTCCCCTACGCTTAGGGGTATACAAAAAGTTAATACTGAGCATTACTCCGGAAGGGATTTGGAAACTACAAGGAGATCCACAACAGTCCAATTGTTCAAAGTGAATCCTGGAGGACAAGGGCGTATCATCGAAGAGTTTCCAATCGCATTATTCCCTTTGCCAATGACATTTATGCTGAAGTCCTGTAGACCCTTTTCCACCCATGACACCATACTCCGTGGGTCCTCTTCTCCCGGGAATATAATTCCGGCCGAGATAAATGTTTTCGACAAAGGCGGATATGTTATGGGTTCCCACTCTAATTCTCGACCTGTGACTCTTGCGATCCTTCTTTCTTGCTCCCTTTGCAATTGTTTCCTTCTTTGCTGCATGTCGGGCTTAAATCCTAAGCCGTATCGAGCCTTGTGGGGTACCGGTTTTAGCGCTCTAGCCATCCCTTGCTGGTATTTCCCCAAGCCTTTCCTTGCTCGGGCTCCTTTTCCAACCGTTAGTTTGATTCCCATCCTGGTATTCTTTGATAACTTGGGTGGGAGCTTTACTTCCTTCAGCGACGAAAGTAGCATTGATGAATTCAAAGGAGCGGAAGGAACATTCTACTGCATCTTTGTTTACTTCGATGTAGGGTGCATCAGCGGAGATAGACGCGACGATGTCTTCCTCACCAGCGACTGTGATCAAGCGATCATCCATGATAAACTTCATTTTCTGGTGGAGAGATGAAGGGACTGCCCCAGCAGAATGGATCCAAGGTCTCCCTAAGAGGCAATTGTATGAAGGTGCAATGTCCATGACCTGGAATTCAATATTGTATGTGCATGGGCCCACTTCTAGAGGGATCTCTATCTTTCCCATGACCTCCGTCGCGTCCCATCAAACGCTCTTACCGTGGAATGACAAGGTCTCAAATAAGACATATCCACCGGCATTCTGGACAGTGTCGCTAAAGGCATGACGTTAAGCGCAGACCCGTTATCAATGAGTACACTTGGTACTATGTATCCTTTGCAATAGGCCGTGATATGTAGTGCCTTGACGGAGCCCCTTCCATTCGGTGGTATTTCATCATCGCTGAAGGAGATGAAATTATCTGCGTTTAGGTTGTTTGCCCACCTATCAAGTTTTTCCACGGGTACATTACTCGGTACATACGCCTGGTTTAACACTCTCAATAGAGCATTTCGGTGTGGTTCGGAATTTAACAGCAGAGATAACACTGAGATCTTTGCTGGTTGCTTGCTCAATTGCTCCACAACGTTATACTCGCTGTGCTTGATAAACCTCAAAAATTCGTGTGCTTCGTCCTCACTTACAGGCCTTTTAGATTCTTGTCCAGATTGTACTTCAACCTCCGCCTCGGTTTCATGCATCGGCGCTTTCCCCTTTTGACTCGCGTTTACGACTCTCTTTTCTGGTTCGACCATCTTGGGAGAATAACACCTCCCGCTACGGGTGAAATGCCCCACCTCGCTAATGTCACTAGTAGCAGCTTCGGGCATGGTAATGCCTACATCATACTTCCATGGCACCGCCTTGCTTTCCTTGTAAGGGAAGGGAGAAGGCATTTTGATTATCATATTCGGTTTTACCTCTTCCCTTTTTGCCTCGTAGTAGATTATCAAAGGTCGGTCGGCACTATAAGGGGGTCCTGATGATTGATCTCCGGATGCACATACATCTTTTTCGATGATCTCTTCCTTTTTATCATAGACCTCAAACTCCTTATTGTTCATCATCTCTTGGAGCAATTCTTTAAATTTCTCACAAGATTGGATGCGGTGCCCTTCTACGCCATGAAAGACACAAAAACTTTGGCCTTCTGTATCTTCCTCCTTGGAACTTTTGTCAAGCGGACCAAGCAAACCCTCTTTCATCATTATTTCCCATATTTTCCACAATGGCGTCCTTATTTCTGAGACACGACTTCTAGCTCGCCGGCCATCTTCATTTGTCACCATGTTGACGTTCCCTTCAGTATGGTTAGGGAGCGGATTTCTGGCCACCGTATGATCCCATCGAAACGTAGAATGCCCGCATCAATTAGACTCTGAACCTTTCTTTTAAAGGCTAGGCAATTATCCGTGGAATGTCCCCGGTTCCCGGCATGGTACATGCAGCTAGCATTAGGATCGTACCATTTGGGGTAGGGAGGTTTCAAAGGTGCCATGTAATGTGGTGCTATTAATTGTTTCTCTAGCAACTTTGGGCACAGTTCCCCGTATGTCATGGGAATAGGGGCAAACTGGGTTTTTCGGGGTTGGGTCTCGATGGCCTCGGTTCATTTCTGGGTTGGCTCGGAACGGCTGTGGTATTCGGTGAGAAGATGGTGAGTGGTCTTTGGGCATCAGCAGTATAGACGGGATGAGGGGAGGGGTTTGATAATAGAGTTCTGAGGAGGAAAGTAGAGGTTTGGAGTTGGGCGGAATTGAGGTCGAGGTTGGATAGGGTATGGATTAGGAGTGTAGTGATTCTCGGTCCCTACCATATGGGTTTCTGGCTCCTTCTTCTTAAATGGCCTTTTAGAGCTTTCAGACCCTTCCATTCTCCCGTTCCTGATGCCGTTTTCGATGAGCTCTCCAGATATTACGACATCTGCGAAATCCTTTGTGGCATTCCCCACCAACTTGTCATAGAATGGCGCTCTTAAAGTGTTAATAAAAAGGACTGTGATCTCCGTCTTGGTTAGTGGAGGTTCCACTTGAACCGAGACGTCTCTCCACCTTTGAGCATATTGCCTAAAGGTCTCAGATGGCTTCTTTTCCATCATCTGCAATGTTAGGCGATCAGGCGCTATGTCGGAGACGTGTTTATATTGTTCACAGAATGCTGCGGCTAAGTCATCCCATGATTGGATCTTTTCTCTTCCTAGCTGATTGTACCATCGGAGAGCTGACCCTATCAAGCTTTCTTGAAAGCAGTGTATCAGCAATTTGTCTTCGTCCTCATAACCAGCCATTTTCCGACAAAACATGATGAGATGCGCCTTTGGGCACTTTGTTCCATCGTATTTCTCAAAATCTGGTGCCTTAAATTTTGGGGGCAAGACCAAACCTGGAACCAAACTGAGCTTTTTGACGCTCATTGCGGAAGAGGCCCTAGTTCCCTCCACTGCCCTGAGTCTTTCTTCCAGATCTTTAAACTTGGCTTGATCACCCTGATCCTTCATTCTTAACTTAGCTAGTTCCACAGGATCATCCAAATCTGGGACAATAGGGTCAGCTGGGTTAGTTCCGTGACTTGATGCAAATACTCCTTGCCCGAGATGGGTAGGTGGGAGTACAGGTGGGTGTTCTAGGCCTGTAAATTCATGGGGTGGAGTAAATCCTGGAGGATGGCTTTCGCTTTCTTTCCCGGTACTAGTTGTAGGGTCTTTTCCTTTGTTTGACATCCCACTCATTAATTGAGTCATTTGGGCCACCATATCCTTTTGAGCCTTTTCCATCTGGTCTTTCAACTCTTTCTGAAACTTCTTCATTTGGTCTTCCATGTCCTTCTGGAATTGTTCGTATCTTTGGTCCATTGCTTTCGCCTTACGACGAGTGTTGTAGTAATGTGCGATAGGTTGATCCTCGTCGGTTTCCAGGGTAACTTCTTCTGTCACATTTTTAACCAATCAGGCTCCTTTTCGATGCAAATGGTGTGATGGATGGGGTATGCGAATGGATGGAATGCAATGCATGGAATGAATGCAAGAAGAAAAAGGTGTTGATTTGATTCAATCCCATTAGATAAACTTTACTAGAAAACGAATTTCCTTTCATAGAACGGACGATTACATATACGACCTTGCCCTAATGCCTAAATCCTTAATTTTCCTAAGAAACCAAGCTAAACTTTGGCCTCGCTTCGATCCTGACTCATACATCAGACTTAACGTGTCAGCCCGAACTCCCAGGATTTGCAAATGATCGGCCGCCTCTCGGATTTGAGCCACGGCTTCGCCCATTAAGTAGTCTCTGTTTCTGATCTGTTCTTGGGAATAATGGAGCTGCTCCCTCCAATGTTCATTATCGGCTTCAAGGAGCTCCATTCGGTTTTTGCTATCTTGTAGTGCAGTCTCGAGCTCCCCTATCTTCCCTCTCATCTCCTCGATTTTGTTCTGACTGGCTCTCAATTCGACTACTGAGTTACGACTACGGTGGAGGTGCAGCGATTTTTCTAATTCTACTACTCGGGCGCGTAACCTCTCCTTTTCGCTTCGGCTTTTTAACGAGTTCTTTTTCCAAGTGTCTTCTCGTATTCGAGCCTCTTGAAATTTCCTCTCCCACTGGTCGGTCTTGGATTTTTCTTCTTTAATTTCTTGCCGCCATTGCTCTGATGTCTTACCTAGCCCCGCGGTTCTTATAGACATGCGCAGCTTCTTGTAGTCCGTCTTTAAACTATCCAAGTCTTCTTCGGCTTTGTTCTTTCCCTTTTTAAATTTTTCAGCCTCGAACTTATGGACGTCAATGTCTAATCCTAACCGCATCTTTTCTTCTTCTAGCTGCTCTATCCTCTTACCCAACTCCCGGCTTTTTCTCTCGAAATCTTGCTTGATAATTTCTAATTCAGTTGGGATCACTTGCAGCTGTTCTTCCATTGGTCGAGTATTTCCTTGGATTGGCCTTGGGATATTGTCATTGTTTCTTTTGGCCCACCATTGATCGTACTCGGGGGTCACCATGGGTCTTAAGGCAAGTCTCTTCATTTTCCGGGTTTGGGTCCATGCATCTGATATCTCGCGAACCTTCTTCTTGTAGTTGTCATCCTTGTATGAAAATTCACATTGGGCTAATCCATGTGTTGCCGGTATGAACTGCCTCGATCGATACTGTCTCATCACTAATAACGGGGCATATCCGACAGCTCCCCATATTCCGAGCAGAGGAACCCAGTCGAACCCTCCACACCGATACAGGATCTCATCAGTGATCATCCACGGAGCTTTCCATACTACATCTTTAGCTTGCAGGTTTTGGAGAATCGTCATCCACTTCTCTCCAGATAGGTCGTCTCGCCTTGGCGTATTTGCTAATTCCTCAAGAGGGGAGTAATTCTCGAGAAAGGCTTTGCATGAGGCTTTTCTTTCTTCCAAAAATGGCAATGAAACCAAGATAACAACAACTGCGCACATCCCACGAATCTCCCTTCGCCCGCTCTTCGGCAAGCGTTCAATGATCTGAAGGTCTCAGCTAAAATCGCAGGGACAGGCGTAATTCCCTTATCAAGTTTATCAAATAGATCTGAAACCGCATCCTCTACATGTCCTAATGCCTTGGGGAAGATGACCAAACCATAGACGCTTAGAGCGAAGACGTCGATCCTCTTCTTCTTATCAGGATGCGCCAAAATCAAATCCCTTAAGTGTTTCCAAGGGATACACTTACAATCTCCCTTTTGTTTAATCCGGGTCATGACCCATTGCTCGCTCATCCCTGTAATGTTCATTAGCCTCTTCGAAAATGCCGACACATTTGCGAACCTTGAATACGCCTTATCAGTTTGAAATCTCGGGCACCGAAACAAAGCTGTATACTCCTCCACGGTAGGCACCAAATCCACCTCTCCAAAAGTGAAACAACTGTAGGCGGGATTCCAAAACTGGGTAATAGCTCGGAGTAGGTACTCGTCTACCTTGATATCAAGCAGATAGGGCAGATCGCCGTAGTTATAGTAGAGCAATTGTTTGTCTTCATTTCCCCATGAGTTCCATATTTCCTTCAATTCTCGTAAATCATTTTGGGCCGCGCTGATACGGGTGAAATCCCATAGCTCTGATTCATGCCCTACTGTCAGACTATCCCCCTTTTCTTGCTGTGTTCTTTCGGACCACACTTGGACAGCCGCATTATCCTCCACTCTATCGAGAAACCCCTTTTCCATGTCAAGCTTTTCTATCTAGTAATCGAATGTGGATCAACACCCTTTCTATAATGAAATGCCATGCAATGAAAATGAAACACCACAAGTTAGTACCAGGTATAAAAGGAATTTAAAACAAACAGGAGATAATCAAACTCGTATTTAAGGTGACAACTAGGGTTTGCACGGCTCTATCTACAACGGGCTCTTAGGTTCCTCTATATGTGGTTTGGTTCTAGAGTAAAGGTACCTGAACTAGCAGATTCCTCAATCCTCACCCATTATAGGCTCATACGGACCGAGTTCAGTTCAGGGGAATACATTTCCCTATGGCTGCACGGAGATAAAAACCTCACGAAGACATAGGTACGGATGTATCCCGAAAGTGATCCACTATCTTGCACGGAGGTAAAAACCTCACGAAAGAGTAGCTTCTCACTCCCACTTAAGGGTGTGACACAACGGTCATGCAAAGATGAATGCAGAGACATCCTAGGAGACTCGACAATATTACAATCATAGTACCAACAGATGCGTCAAAAGAAACATGATTTTCAAAACAATTTTCCAAATCTTGACAAAAGGACAAAAATAATCAATTTTCGGCCTGACTCTCAAAAAAAGGTCCCCAGTGGAGTCGCCAAGCTGTCGTAACCACCCCTCTTTTGAAAAGGCGAGTATCGAACTTGGGTTTTTGAAAATAAAGAAAACGGGAGTCGCCACCGACCTTTTATTAGGTGTGATCGGATCACCTTTGTTTTAATAAAACATTTTGGTTTACTAAAACGGAGTTTTGGTCTACGAACATTCGAGAACATAGATTCGGGAGTCGGTTACGTTCGAGGAAGGATTAGCACCCTCGCAACGCCCGAAAATCGGTACCAAATTGATTAATTAATGTCCCAATGTCGAAAATTTAACAAAATTAGAAATGAATTTAGAAATTTGGGTCTTTTGGAAATGTTTGAGTCCTTCTTAGAATATTAAGATTTCCTTGTTTCGGAGGGACCAAATATCACATCCAATACGTAGGACACGATAATTCCGATCCTCAAATCCAAGGTCGTCTCTTAATCCTTAAGACTCAAAAATGACAAAAGGTTATTCGATTATTTGGTCAAGCAAGAAAACCGAAACCCAACGCATAGGGCACGGTCCCTCGAATTTCCAAACACAGAACATTGCCTTATTTTAAAAAATTTAGTTTTTGGGTAAAATTGACGAAGGGCTAAGTTACGTTTTTAAAAAAAACGTTATTCAAAATGTGAATAGGGTCATGCGATGAATAATGATGACGTGACACGAATTTGACATAACGACCACATAATACACGTAATATATGACATTGAAGTCAATAAAGGTGGAATCAGAAACAATAATAGTGATACAGCTAGTATGTACAAATAACAATATGATAATAATAGTAGTAACAATGATGGTAATAAAGCAAACATGATAATAATAGTAATAATAATAATAATAGTAATAATAATAATAATAATAATAATAATAATAATAATAACAATAATGCAAAATATGTACGATAATAATAATATGCGATGGTATAAAATACATACACAAAAAAAAATAATAATATAAGTATAGCAATAACAATATGCAATATATGCACAAAGTAATAAATATAGTAATAATAATAATGCACAATATATACACCATATAATAACACGAATATAGTAACGATAATAATAATAGAGTTATATACAATACAATAACAATAATAGTGAAAATAATAGCACTATAGGAGATATAATAATAGCAACAACAACAATAACAACAACAATAATAATAATAATAATAATAATAATAATAATAATAATAATAATAATACAAGATAATAATATAACTATAGCCATAATAATAGAATAACAATAATGATATAAAAATAGAATAATAATCATAATAATACAAAATATACATAACGTAATAGTATAGTAATACTAATTAGTATAATAATAATAAGGTAATAATAATAATACACCGTGTATATAATATAATAGCAATAATAATAATAATAATAATAATAATAATAGTGAAATTAGTAAGAAGATGAAAATAATAAAGAGGACTAAGTTGAGAAAGAAATAAAACTACAGATCTAATTTTAAAGAAGAAAAAAGGATTAGGGATCTAAGGTGAAGCGCGTGAAGAGAGGAGGGACCGTTTGGGAAAATATCCCTTGCTCCTACACGCTGCGTTTGATTCAGGACCAATTTGGAACAGAAGGAAACATATTGGGGTAAATGTGAACATAAAAGAAAACTGGATTAGAAAAATAAAACATGCGGAAGGGCTAAAAGCGTAATTAGCCCTTCCGTTCAAAAACGCGCGGATCCTGGCTTCGGGTCGGGTCGGATTCGGGTTGACCTCCCCAAAACGACGTCGTTTTGACGTCTGGGGAGGCCGTTCGAAACGGCGTCGTTCCGTTATGGTATAAAAGCACAATTTTTTTCACGAAATCACTCATTTCTCATTTCAGCAAGGGGGAGGAGAAAAAAAATTTGAAAATGCTCTCCCCCTTTTCGATCTCAGGCCTTAGTCCAGTTGCCGGACCACCCCCAACGCGCTGGCGCCGGCCACCGCAAGCGGTGGCCGGAAATCCTAAAGGTATATATTTTTTTTCTTTTTTGATATTGTATATACTTAAAATATAAAGAATAGAAATAGACGATGCGAGTTTATATGCGTATTGCTTCGAAAATGAAAGAAATAAAATAGAAAAAGAAAACCTTCTAACGTCGTTGATTATTTTCTCCGATTGACTGTAGCTATAATCTTAGGTATTCGTAACTGTTTTTGAAACTGTTCTTTTGTATTTTTGTTGTATTGATTGCCGATTCAAAAAAAAGGTCCTGATTACAGTGTGATAATCGGCCTTTTATAGCCAGATGTAAAAAAGAAATCTAAATACAGCCTGTTCTTTTCTTCTTTTGTTGCGGATCTGTTTTTTTTTCTCTTATTTTTGCAGATCATGGGGGACAGAGGAAGATGGAGGGGTGACTAGTGCGGCGCCGGTGCTGGAAGTGGAGGCTGACGTGGGTATTGCTGATTGCGGCGCCAAAGGGGGCTAGGGTTTCAGAAACCCTGGCCAAAAATTTTAATAGCTTGGGCCTATTGGACTCTTTGGAGTTTTGGGCTTAATTTGTATTGGGTTTTGGTTTATTTGTATTGGGTTTTGGTTTATTTGTATTGGGTTTTGGTTTATTTGTATTGGGTTTTGGTGTAAATTGGGCTTTGGTGCAAATTGGGCTTTGTATTTTTGTAAATGGACTGTAACCTTGGTTTTGGGCTTATTGTAAATGGACTTTTATTGGACTGTTAATTTTGTCTGTATTTGGGTGTTCTAATTTTTGGTTTTGCAATTGGGCTCGGGTTCGATTGAGGACCCGGGCAAAATTTGGTTATTACATAAAGGAACTTGTTAAAATGGTTTTATCTCACATTCCAGGTTATTTTATACTCGTAATGATCTCTCTACCCATTATTGATTAGGTTAGATGCTTTATAGAAGAAATATGATTATCATCGAAGGAATCGTGATATCTCTTTTCATGAATCTTAAATAAGGTTTTGCTTAGCGATACTTTTCAAAAGTAATTTTGGAGTCATAAGCAATTTTTAGACAGATAGTTTTGAATTTAAACGCAAAAGAACTTGGAAAAAGCACTTTTGAAGTCAAATGATATGTTTAACACTAATGTATAATCCAATGTATTTTTATGTAATATTTATATTGAGTATACGATTAGTCTGGATTGGACCGATTAATTTGTGAATCGGTTGAATGGATCGATCAAATCGATTTTTACTATTTTTTTAATTTTTAATAATTTATTCAATTAAATTAATCAAACCAATTGAATCAAGAATTGATGATCTAACTGATTCGGTCATTGATCCCGTTCTTAAAACATTGATAATGATATAAATTTAATAATAAAATATTATAAAACAAAGTCAAATTTAATAATATGTCATTTAGCTAATATAAATAAATAAAAATTTCATTAAAAAAATTGATATTGAAAAAACGATATTCCCATCGAAGGGGGTGGATTGTGTTTGGTTTATATTTGGAGGGAAAAGTTTAAAATTAAGAAACCAACCCCACAGAAATTAAGCCCAAAATCCAACGACCAAAATAACAGTATTTGTGTTTTGTACTCTATTCCTTTTGTCTCTCCTATTTTAAATGTTTCCCTTTCACCAACAAATCAAACCCCACCGCCGACGAAGAGACAGCATCAGCGATGTCGCAACGGGGCGGCATGGATTTCAATCTGGCGGAAGAGGTCCTTGCAGTTATACCCACTGATCCTTACGAGCAGCTGGATCTGGCGCGTAAGATAACTTCTATGGCAATCGCATCCAGAGTGTCAAAGATGGAAGGGGAGATGGGGAGGATGAGGGCGAAAATGTACGAAAAAGATCATATCATTTTCGAACTGGAAGATAAACTATCAACATTGCAGCAACTTAATCAAGATGCTGAGTCTAGATTCAAGATTGCTTTTGAGGAAAATGTAAGTCCTTTTCATTTTTCTCTTAATTTCTTTTCACTTATTGAACCATTTTTGGGTGTATTTTCACAGTATTAGGAACGCAGGTTTTTTTTTCTTTTTTTTGGGGGGGGGGGGTAATGGATTAGATTGGTTTCTTATTTTTTTCTTCACTCTCTCCTTTCCCCCTTATTTCCTTTCGAGGTTTTTTTTAACAATCTTGTTTCTGAATTCCTGTTGTTGGTATTATTTATTGAGTACAAATTCGATCTTTTTAAAGGTATTTGTATAAAATTGCGGGTTCTATTGTTCATGATTTTGACGACTTTGTATTGCTTATTGAAGATTAAGCTTTCGGAGGAGCGTGATTCATTGGCAATGACTGCAAAGAAACTCAGTCGTGATTTATCTAAGGTGAGATTGAAAATTTTAATTTTATTTGCACTCATTTTTTTTTTCTAGAGATTAATTAAATAATCTACTTACGAAAATATGGTGAAGTTCATTAAGGTTTATAGTATTTAGTAACGTTAACAATTTTGAGCTTTTGCTAAAGATTAAAACTCAATCGCAGTAGTAGTGGATCAAAGTTATTATGATTAAGAAATAGATACAGTTAAGTTTGTTGATTTTTCTAATTGCTTCTTACAAAATTCTTTAATGATAAAGTAGCTTAAGGTTTGCTTTAATTTAGATAAGAAATGGATTTAATAGTTAAATTTAATTAATTTAAAAATCAATTATTGTTTGAAATCTGTGGCTTGCTGGATTCCTAAAAGTTAAGTAAATTGTAGATTTCAAATTAAAGCAACAAGTTGTTTGTTTTGTGTGAAATATGTATATCCAGAAGGAAAAAAAAGAACAACTCCAATCGTTTTTGTTCAAAGGAGTACATTTCCGTACTTGTAGAAAATACAGAATTAGAATATGTATTTTAGTTTCAAATATATCTGCAAAGTAACTGCTAACCACTGTACCTGTGAGATTTATAACTTCAACCGTGAAGTATTCTGTTACTTTAATATTCTTTCTGTGTTCTTTTATATGCTCCATTTGCTGGGAGGTAAACAGGCTGTTTTGATATTCATTTGAAATGCAGTCAACAATTTCTAATAGCAAATTGCATGCTAATAATAATTTACTCATTAATAAGTAAATTGTAGATTTCAAATTAAAGCAACAAGTTGTTTGTTTTGTGTGAAATATGTATATCCAGAAGGAAAAAAAAGAAAAACTCCAATCGTTTTTGTTCAAAGGAGTACATTTCCGTACTTGTAGAAAATACAGAATTAGAATATGTATTTTAGTTACAAATATATCTGCAAAGTAACTGCTAACCACTGTACCTGTGAGATTTATAACTTCAACCGTGAAGTATTCTGTTACTTTAATATTCTTTCTGTGTTCTTTTATATGCTCCATTTGCTGGGAGGTAAACAGGCTGTTTTGATATCCAAATAGTTTTACTGGCTGTTTTGATATTCATTTGAAATGCAGTCAACAATTTCTAATAGCAAACTGCATGCTAATAATAATTTACTCATTAATAAGTAAATTGTAGATTTCAAATTAAAGCAACAAGTTGTTTGTTTTGTGTGAAATATGTATATCCAGAAGGAAAAAAAAGAACAACTCCAATCGTTTTTGTTCAAAGGAGTACATTTCCGTACTTGTAGAAAATACAGAATTAGAATATGTATTTTAGTTACAAATATATCTGCAAAGTAACTGCTAACCACTGTACCTGTGAGATTTATAACTTCAACCGTGAAGTATTCTGTTACTTTAATATTCTTTCTGTGTTCTTTTATATGCTCCATTTGCTGGGAGGTAAACAGGCTGTTTTGATATCCAAATAGTTTTACTGGCTGTTTTGATATTCATTTGAAATGCAGTCAACAATTTCTAATAGCAAATTGCATGCTAATAATAATTTACTCATTAACCAGTACTCATATTTTAAAATGACTTTTTAATTAAAAAAATTTAAGGAATTTCTTTCACCAAGATATGTATGACTCCAGTTTGTTTGTTCTCGATGTTAGTGAGTGGGGTTCTTACTAAAACCTGGTGCTTTATTTCTGTGCGACATGATGATGTTAAAGGCTTAAGAGTTCACTTGCATTCTGTATGTTTGGTGTGTTACATTATGGTTGCTTGATTAAAGCATTTTGAATGATTACTTCCACATTGGAAACTTTTTTTTTTTGAAAATTGGGGGTGGAGGTAGGGATGCTAAGGATTGAACTCAAGCTCTCATGCCACACAACACAAGACTCTTGCCACCTGGTATATGTAAGCATGTTTTGCTTGTCTAGTAGCTAGTCTAACTGTTTGGACATCCTGCCTTTGTTGAAGAAATCAGATAATATTTTCTACTATAATCATGGTTGTTCATTGTTCTCTCTCTCTCTCATCATCATCATCATCATCATCATCATCATATTATTTTCATGTGTTTTATTCTGAAATTTGAAGCATAAAGATTAACATATTCTAGTTTTTTGACAGTTGGAGGCTTTTAAGCGACAACTGATGCAATCTCTAAATGAGGACCATGCATCTGTAAGATTTTCATATTTAGCCATTCTTGTTTTTAATGCATTTCTGTTACTTCTATTTAAATTTTGGTCAACTTTATCTGCACTTCATTTCTTTGTTTACTTTCTATCTGTTGAGATATTTGAGAAGAAACCATTTTCTTTTAACCTTGCTCTCAATCCTTTATAACAGCAAGCTGAAACGGTTGATATTGGGACCTGTGATCAGTCAGTCCCTAAAGCCTATCCTGATCAGGGTATTATTTGATTTCACATATTGCTTCGACTTTCTTCTTTATTTTCCTCTTTAATCATTCATTATTTCTCACTTCAGAAATTCAACAATAGCCTATCTCCTCCTTCTCCTTTCTTCCATGACTAACTTCTATCTTGCTGCCAATATTCTGATCAATGCTAATACCTCCTGCCACGTAGATGATGGGATAAATGACTTCAGATCAGTTCGTTCTTCTAATGGTTCGATTGACATGGCAAGCACAATTGATGAAGGTAATTGGACAAGTCTACTAATTTCTTTGCAGTATGTTTATGTCTATGTATCGTAGGGTCTTAAGGAACCAGCATCTATGTTGGAAATGGTTTAGCATCTTGTTATAAAATTGGAAATTGGACAGAACATATAAATTGGCATACTTTTTAGTGAACAAAATTTAGAGGATTTCTGTCAATAACTATTGTGCTTTTTCTATTCTAGTCCTTTGATATTTTAAATATTTCATTGGATCGACTTCTCTTCAAAGAAAACCCTGAAAAACATTTGGATTTAAAGCTTTAGACTTACTTTTAGAATTTCTGTACTGAAAACCAGTTATGCTAGAAGTCAACATTGAACAGAAGTTAAGGATGATTTTTTTTAAAATGTGTTGCATGAGTTCATTTGCAAATAAGTGTACGAGTTAGTGACATATGTGGTATATTTATCAGGTGGTCATTGTTAATGTGGCAGCCTTTCTCCAAACCTTGCCCTGAGAAATTAAAACCTTTACAAATCTAAAGAAACATAAATAATTGTGTATTGTAAAAAATATATATAGTTTGACAGAAAATATGTGGCTGCTTAAGTTATTTGACAATTTTGTGGATACTTTTGTCCAAATTATAATTTGTCTCAAGCCACTCGTTATACTGTTGTATATATTATAGATATAATATTACAAAAGAACATAATAATGCTCTTTTTCTTCTCATTTTTTCTTTTTTTTTTCTTTGTAGAACTGGTAAAAATAGAATTTATTTCAATCTTTTGGTAAGTATCCTAAACATAAGAAACAAGAACTTCCCTTCCTACTACTCTAGAAAGTAGGGGTGAATGTGGTTATTGTGACTCTTGATCAACTCCGTTTAATGGATTTTGATTGATCCAGTTTGGATCTGCAGGTATGTTCATGGTCTAAAATTTTAAAAGTAACATTGTTTGGGTCAAGTTGTAGTTTTGGATGGCTACCACGTGTGACTTACTTGAACATGAAATCAGGAGACTTATCCTAGGACCAGCCTATCAATTTCCTCTTGTTTATTTGCAAGAATCTTAACTGTGAATTTGATATTCGATCAACTTGATGAATTTAGGATGCTTTATAATTTTGTTTTATGTCTTTTTCTATTTTCCTCACCCATTTCTCAAGGTTTTCAAGTTTGTAATGGTACATTCAGTGTTATAACTTATCACCATATGCATTTTATTGGTAATGAGAATATCTTTGCCCAAACTGAGTTAATTACTTTATCTCTGCAGTCAGTGTTGACGTGGAACTGACAGTAGGAAACAGAAAATGTAAAATAAATTAAGTCCTGGGATTGATGTGCTCCTCAAGGAAGCTTAAAGGGATTTCATAAATTATATAGATAAAGATACGAAGTTGTATGTTATACTACTTGAATGCATTCTTTAACTTGTTTTCAAATACATTAACAAGTTACTGGAATGATTCTAATCAGTAGTTATGCCAAAATTTGGGAAAGAATCATACCTGATTGGTTTTCTGGAAAAAGAAACTGAAACTTCATTAAAAAGCTCTATTTTGATATGGATTTTAAGCTGATATTTATCCAACAGCCTCAAGACATGCTGGACAAAGATTTTCTAGAACTCCATATATTGCACCACAGTTGACTCCTACTGGAACAGAAATTATATCCACCAGTGGTTCCCCTAGGGGGTATTCTGCTGCTGGGTCTCCCCCGAAAACTTCAGGTGCAACTTCTCCAACAAAGCCTCAATATGATGGGCAGACTTCAGTCTCATGGTACTCATCAAGCCACCAGTTGTCTGCAGCTGACTCTCCTCCTCGTAGGCATTCACTGCCAGGTTTACAAGAATTGCAGTTATTCTGATAGACCAACTGGTTTTTTTTTCTATTATTAGTTACCTGTTTTCCTTTTTTTCTTCTGAGCCATTTTTCTTGTATTTTAAAATATTTTTAGCTCGGACTCCTCGAATTGATGGAAAGGAATTCTTTCGTCAAGCCTGGTAAATTTTATTCTTTTCTCAAGCAAGAGTGTGTAGATACATTTTATGATCCCCTGAGGGTTCCTGGATCTTCTCAAGCTGATCTGAAGTATTTGTAGTGTAGGAGTCAACTTTCCTATGAACAGTTCAGTGCATTTTTGGCTAACATCAAGGAACTGAATGCTCAGAAGCAAACTCGAGAGGTAATGAGTTGTTGAGTTATCAGAGACTTTATGCCAGTTCAGTGTCAAACGTTTTGTGCTTAGTAACACTAGTTCTTTTTCTCCAGGAAACTTTGAGGAAGGCTGGAGAGATATTTGGGACATATAACAAAGATCTGTTTCTATCATTTCAAGGATTGCTAAATCGCAGCATTGCTAGATCTTAATTATCTCCTGGTGAGATACTTTACCATTACCAGTACGTCTACTTCTAGACACCATCTGTGTGGTTTGGGAATTGCCATATTATTCATAGCATTGGCCAGATGCTATCTGCCTGTCCACTATAAGGTTCATGTAATCCTCTTCTTGAGCTGCTCCCTTGTAGTCTGGCCATAGACTCAATAATTATGATACCTGATATACATTTCGCGAATTGTAAGAACCTTTTACCTTCATAAATTCACATGCTTGATAGAAAACTTTGTGCCTCTTTACTGAAACAAATAATGCATGCTCTGATGAATGATTGGTGAAGGATTTTCTACCTTGTTCCAATTTCTCTTTTGCAACGGTGCTGTTAAAAGGTTTATCTGGACAAGGATAAAGGAGTTGAAGATCTATTGCTTTGTGATTGTGGAAGCTATCACCGCTTCTTAGAAATTGAATTAGGGAAATTATCGCAAATGATTGCCTCTGCTTTAATCTGAAGGCCTAAACTAGTTTTTATTCTTTATCGAAGTAATGATTGAATCTGAAGAGGATTTTGAAACTTATTGAATAAACAGGCTGAACTAAAACGACGGTGAGCTAACAGCAGTGAGCTTGTTTCATTTAATTTGTGATAATTTCTTTTTTCATGTTTAGTGATGCCTTTTTGTTCCCATTCTCTGTTTTCCCTTCTTCTTTTACCTTGAGACAATAGCCCAATATCTTTCCTCATCGACATACCTCTCATCTGTCTTCATTTGCTGCTTGTAGTGACTTTTCTTCCTTTTCACTTTTTGTGCTTTTCACCCTTTCTGCTTTCCCTTTTCCTTCTCTATAGTAAAGCTTGAACCCAAATCCTCAAAGCAGTTCACATTTTGTTTATCTTGCAGATGAGGCATTGAGAGGTGCTCAGGACCATAAATGATATGGTATGCTAAGATGCTTTCCTGGGATGAAAGCTTGTCCTTTTGCAGTGCCCTTTGACAAGGTTTAGTTAGCCTACTCTACTCTTTTTTTTTTTTTTTTTCCGTTTGTGGAATAAGGTTCAATAGTTATAGTGTGAATATAAGTTTTTGTATTTTTTTGCTCTGTTATATTTTATCTGTTTTTGAGTTATTGTTAACTCCAATAAATTTATTTAGTTTATAGAAAATTCATGTTTATTTCTTTTGGTGCTTATTTTTAAGTTGGCATGAGATACAATGGAGAAGAAAATAATCTGCAGCACGTTTGAGAAGCTCATACTATAAAGTCTAAACATTGATTGATTTAAGCTGAAAGAAGAAACTCAAAGCTTGTCCCTGATTGATTTTCTGGATAAACGAGCATAGCTTAAATAGTGGCTGAATACTAGCCCTACTTGTTCGATAGAGTTTTGAAACACATTTATCCTTTCTCTTGCATTTGAACATGCATGCACATTGGCGGTAAGTTTAGAGAAAGATTATGTTCTATGGAAATTTTTATTTGAATAAATCAGTGATCATGCATGCTTACTCATATTTACAGAAAGGTTCACAATGAAAAAAGCCTTTAACTGAATGACTTTTGGAATATATATTACTTAAAGATGTCCCTATGTTTTGTTATGAACAAATTTGACGGATTTTGTTAATATGCTTTTGGCCTGTACACTATTTGGCAGGTGCTCTTCTTTTGAGTTGGTAGATTTCTCCAGAGCAAAAGATTTGCCAATTTGTAATATATAGATGTGGCGGCTTCTGTTTCAGCTAATTAGAGGTAGGGATGTCTTGCTTTGGCATAATTGTACCCCATTCATGCAATAGAATTCTGTGTAAATAATTGCTCTGCTTTTGTATTCTCTTATCTGCTGTTTAAAGAGTATGGACCTGGACGTTGCAAGATTTTCTCATCAACTTGCATGAAATGAAGGAATTTTCTTAAATGCAACAGAAACGATATATAATTTTGTGACTGTTTCTCACATTGCTTTTACCATCTGATGTGAGATTTTTTTGGCCTACAATGTGGGATTAATGCACCTCCCCTTGTTTATAGAAGGCTTGACTCAACCTTCTCTCTCGCTCAATCTCGTGATGTCTTCCTCACGAGTTTCTCTATTATTGCTCCCAAGGATTTAGTGTGGGATCAATGATTGGTCTACCTTGCTAACCTTGGACAATCAATGGGTGGCTCACTTGTCATAAACCCATTACTCTTTTCTCGAAAGACATGATAGGATGTGCAATGTACTTGCTAATATGCCCAAAGGCTTTCCTATTTTCATTTGATGTGGGATCAATGCCCTTAATCTACTATTTTTTAAGCGATTCGTATGATATTCTCTTCTATCTAATCTTGTGACATCCTAATCATAGGCTTTTCGATTATTTTGTCAACTCTTGAAGCATTTAATGTGGAGTCACAATTGGTCTACATTGCCTACTCACCAATTAGGGTGCTCGGAGTGAAATTGAACAATAAGGGTTGCTTTTGATATAGCTTATCATAGGGTCATTATTTTTCCCAAAAGACATGCTCATTCGAAGCATTTTGTTTTTTAATCTAATAAGTGATTTATGCATTCTGTCTAATTTTCTGCAGTGCTTAGTGGTATTCATGCTCAATACTTGCATTTGACTTATTCAATTGAGTATTGGGTATAATCTTTAAATTAAAATAAAAAATAAAAAAAAGTTAGTTTATTTATTTATTAAAATTAAAAGATTGAACTATCTTTTGTTTATTATGTTATTTGTTATTGTGATTTTAATTTTAATTTATTTATTGAATTGATGGTGAGTTAATTCATGATATCAATTCACTTTATTTTAATTTTTAGACTTCACAAATAAAATTAGGGTTGACAAGTACCTTATTTAATGTTTACAGTCTCTTCTATTCCCAATTTGTTCATGTCACATGGTAACCATTAAAAGATAGGATTCAGAGGAATATGAATTTCTCTCAGTCTGATCCTTTATTTCATTTGGAATTGAAAACTAGAGAGGAATTGGAAAGTGTTCTGTATCATGAAGAACTCCTTTGGAAGCAGAAGGTGCGGTGTGACTGGCTTTCGTTGAGAGACTGTAATACTAAATTCTTCCATAGGCATACCTTAAAAAGGAGAAGCAAAATCGGATTACGACTTTAAGAAATGCGGAGGGGGAGTGGATTTTTGATGAGGAGGATTTACAACAGGAGGCAACTAATTCAAAGCTTGAAGACGGTGAAATTTAGATGTTAAGCAAACAGTCTCAAACAAGGAAATAAATCCGCCATGTTTGATATGAGTCCTCTAATGGCGCTGGGAGTGATGGATTCTATGCACTATTTTTCAGTGTCAGTGGGAGCAGATTGGGGATCCGATTTGTACTTGGGTAAAAACTATTTTTAACGGTGAAAAAATTGACCCAAAGCTGAATAATTCCATAGTAATGCTTTTCCCAATTTTGACCGATTAGTTTGTGCTTGGTTCTTTACAAGTTGGTAATGAAAATCATTATTAACTGTTTCAAGCTGGTGTTCCCAAGAAATATTGGCCAAGAACAGACTGAGTTTATTGCGGGAAGGAGTACTACGGATAATATTATTATTGCTCAGGAAGTATTTCATTCCATGAAAATTAAGAAGAAGACTAGAAACTGGTTGACCATCTAGATTGACTTGGAGAAAGCTTACGATCGAGTGCGTTGGGAGTTTATTGATGCATCTCTCCAAGCTGCAGGTATTTCGAATTACCTTTGTAATGTGATTGTGTCTGCTATTACTAACTTCGCTATACAGATTTTGTGGAATGGAAACCCAACTCTGACTTTCAGGTCGTCTAAGGGGGTCCGTCAAGGGTGCCCACTTTCCCCTTACTTATTTGTACTGTGCATGGAATGACTTGGCCATAGTATCCAGGCTAATATTAATTCTGGATGTTGGAGACCTATCCATTTATCTCGATCGGGCCCTTTTCTGTCTCACCTTTTTTTTTGCAAATGATCTGATTCTGTTTGGTCAAGCTGAAGAGGATCAAGTTACACTCTTGAAGAAAGTGCTAAATAGTTTTTGTGATTATTCAGGGTACAGGATTAATGCGCACAAAACAAAAGTTTTCTTTTCTGAAGGTGTGGGTGATGTGTTAGGAAGCAACTTGTGTTGTATTCTTGGTTTTCGAAAAGTGAATAATCTTGGAAGTTATCTGGGAGTTCCCCTTTTCCATGATAAAGTTACCAACAGTTACATTATGCTTTGTGGTGGACAAGGTTCAGAGTAAGTTGCAGGGTTGGGACGCAAAATCTTTATCTCTTGCTGGTAAGGCTACCCTAGCACAATCGATTCTTATGGTGATTCTAAGCTATTTCATGCAGTCTATGCTAATTTCCAAGGGACTTTGCGAGGAAATTGAACGTATAGTGCGAAAGGTTGTTTGGGGATCTTCAACCAATAGTAGGAAAGTGGCTTTGGTTGGTTGGGAGGATGTTTGTCAACCTGGTTTTCAAAAGTTGTAGGATCACAACACTTCCTTCATGATGAAGTTAGGTTTTAAAATTATGACTGATTCCAACGCTCTCTAGGTATAAGTTTTACGAGTAAAGTATGGAGTGGCGGTTGGAATACCAGAAAATCTATCTCGTAGTAGAAGCTCTTTCATGTGGAGAGCACTTACTAAGGTTTGGCCTCTCATAGGAGAAATATTAGGTGTTGGCGTGATCCCTAGATCCCCAATGTAGGACCCCTTGTCAATCTAGTTTTGATTTGGATTATTGGCTTAGTGATATGGTTTTAGTGAATGGTACTTGGAACCTTGGTTTATTTCGAACTTGGGTACCTGAGACAATCATATGAAAAATTATGGGAATACCACCACCACATCCAGAAGTAGGCATTAACAGGATAATTTGGGGAGGTTCATCGACAAGTTCTTTTTCTGTTAAAAACGCCTATGGGAAAATTAAAGAAGGATCATGGAAACTGAAGAAACATGCATAGAAGATCCCTTGAAAGTTTAAAGGTCCCCAAAGGGTAAGGTTTTCATTTGGCTAGTATTTAAACAGAGATTACTTACTAATGTTGAAAGAGTTCGTCGGGGTTTGGGGCATAGTTCAGCTTGTGGAGCTTGTGGAGTTTGTGGACATATCTCTGAAGATGTGCTACATGTCTTAAGAGATTGTCCGACAGCGTGAGATATTTGGAATCTCTTGATTCTCACTGATCGACTTAACAAGTTCTACTCTAGCAACATACAGGAATGGATAATGTCCAATTTGCATAATCAATATGATATTTGCTTTGGGGAGGTTGATTGGGGATGTCTTTTCGGGATTATCATTTGGTGTATTAGAAAGAATCGTAACCTTTTCTATATTTCAGGATGCATCATGCAG
This sequence comes from Gossypium australe, assembly GCA_005393395.2. Classification (NCBI taxonomy): domain Eukaryota; kingdom Viridiplantae; phylum Streptophyta; class Magnoliopsida; order Malvales; family Malvaceae; genus Gossypium; species Gossypium australe. Next base: position 21,267,656 of record CM016614.1, on the reverse strand, counting down.
TAGTTTTGGTACTATCAGAGCCTCGTATAGTTGGGCCAAACATGTTTTGAAGACCAATCATAGTCATTTGAATACAGGGAGGAAGATGACTTTGCGCTTTAATTTGCTAGGAGGTTGGGTATTTTTAAATATAGATGGTTCTATTAGGCTTGAGGATGATTCTGCAACAACATGAAGGGTTGTGAGAAATTGAAATGGGGTTCTAATAGGTTTTTGAGAAGCTGTTCAGTATTTGAGGCCGAATTGTGGGGCATATTGGATGGTTTAAATACCTTAATTGATTGTGGTTTGGATAATGTGATAATTCAGACTGATAGTCTTGAAGTGATGATGGCCATTCGGGAGAGTTCTACTGGAGGGTCCAATACGGCTCTGATTAGGAGGATTACTCAGCTACTGTCTCAGTTTTCTCACTGAAATATTTATTATATACCCAGAGCAAAGAATCAAGAAACTGATAGACTTGCCAAGATGGCTCACTCAGGAAGTTAAGATTTGCGAACGTTTGTAAGACCCTCGTTTGGAGAGTTAGGCTAGTTGCCATTGTTTATTTCTTGTATTTTTCTATTTTTCACCAAAACAAAAAAGATAGGCTCTAACAGTCTGGAGTTCAAAACCCAATATCTACCTAGTCCAGGTATTCCTAGTTAATTCATGTCATGTGATCATCATTAATGATGGCATTTAGAGTTACATGCTCTCTTTTCCCCAGTAAAAATATTACAATTGATACTTTTTTAAGTCAAGCTTTTTTTTAAATTTAATTATTTTAAATATAATTAATTGCAAAAAAAAAAATTATATTATAATATATTTTATTTTATTCAAATAGATTTTAAACAAGAAGAGGTCAACATTGAAAATTTTTTATCATTGAAAGTCAAAATGTGACAAATTTAACGGGATAAAAGTAGTATTAGATGCATTCATGGCTGGACAAATTCGACGCTTGGTTTTAAAAACAATTCAAGATCGAGCTCGATTTGCCCAAGCTTGCACAATGACTTGGTTCATTGTTAAAAAAAGGGGTAAATTATCTAAGTTGGTCACTCAACTTTTAGAGCGCTTTCATTTTGGTTACCTGAAATTAAATCTTTGCGAGTTCGTCATTCAACTTTTAGGACGTTTTCATTTTAGGTCTAATGTCAGTTGATTGTATACGCCACATCATGTTCACAATTTCATTTTGGTCACCCAACTTCTAGGTTGCTTTCATTTTGACCACCCAAATTAATATATTTTTTAAAATATTGATCGATGTAAAAAAAAATTAAGGACTAAAGTGAAAATCGGTAGAAATTTAAAATAATGCTTTAAAAATTGTTAAATTGTACTTGTTTACCCTATACCAAAAGTTCTATTTTTTTTTCAATAGTGAAATTTTAAATTTCAAAACATCAAAATCAATTAAATAAGTTATTGAAAATTTTTTATCCATGTGTCAATCAATTTGTTACTATAATATTAAAAATTAATTAATCTCCTTTTAAATTTAAAATTTTATTTTATGTTTCCAAATTAAAATCAACTCAAACAAATCATCTTTAATAATTGTACATGAAATACAAATTTCTTTTGATAATCTCGAGTCTTTTATACTAAACTAAAAATAAAAAAAATTCTTACAATTAATTAAACTAATTAATTTTATCTTTCATGTCCAAAAAAAAATTATTTTTATCATTTTTATTGATTGGGCCAAAGTGCAATATTTTTTCTTTGCTTAGTATGGAAGGTTCGAGTTTATATAATAAAAGAATTAAGTTTCATAGACAACTATTAAATAAGAGTTATCGAGTTGATTTCATTAAGAATAACATGGAAGCATAGAAGGAGAATAATTTAATTAATTTCAATATTACATTAACAAATTGGTTAACATTACTCATGGATAAATTTTTTTTAAACAATTTATTTAATTTATTTTTATATTTTGAAATTTAAAATTTCAATATTAAAAAAATAGAATTTTCGGCAATATGATAAACTAGTACAATTTGATAATTTTTTAATACATTATTTTAGTTTTTACTACTTTTTCACAATTTTTTTGCCCCAGTCAATAATTTAAAAAATATTTTTTTGGGTGATCAAAATGAAATCATTTTAGAAGTTAGGTGGCCAAAATTGAAGTGTGAACATGGCGTGATATGTACAATTAACCGCCACTAAGAATATAATAATTGAATGATTAAAATGAAAACATCCTAAAAATTGAGTAACGAAATTGTAAAGATTTCATTTTGGTTTGGTTCACTAACTAAGGTAGTTTACCCAAAACAATACAAAATATAATTTTTATTTAAATTTAACTATAAAGATATGGAATATTGATATTTTTTATTTTTAATCAATAAATAAACCGGGCCGGTCCAAAGTAGACCCAAGACAAGTCAAAAATGGGCTGAGCCGACCGAGTCGGGTGGCATGAACACTTCTAGGAAGTAATGAGCTTTGCACAAAAAGAAAATCCTAATTAATCAAATTTGGTAGGTATCTTGTCCTCTTATCTAGCTTTGAAAATATCCTTTTGATTAAGACTAGGAAGGCAGGCAAAGGTAACCAACAGGAGTGAAGATGTTGATGAAAAGTATGACAAATCTTTGACTAAATAACATAGAATATTTTCAAAAGTAGTCAAAATTCAATTTAAATAAATAAATAAAAGGCCAAATTTGGTTAAAAATATAATTTTGTTTTTTTTAACTTATGTTCCAATACTACAGTTCCAATCGATTTTTAGTTTCACGTTTCTTTTCTCCCTTCTATTAATGTTAAAAAACTTTTGGTGTGCAACTAGAGGTAGGATTGTAAATAAATAAACCTTGAATCAAACATATTTGTTTGTTTATTTTTATGATTATTTTGTTAGAAAATTTGGACATCACATATATAATAAGGATAATTACATGTTATTATCTACTATCATGATAGGTTAGCCCAAATTAAAAGTGATCTAAATTGGTTAGAATTTTATTGGGCTTTTAATTATTAAATAAAGTATGAGATAAATATGTGTAGATACTCTTCTAATCAAATTCTAATTAATGATGGACTAATTAGAATTTGATTAGAACTAATATGTTAAGGTTATAAATATTAGGGTTATGGTCCCCAAATTACACACAAGATATCTTTTCTAATATCCCATCATTAGAAAAGAGAGAGCATATATTCTTTGAATTTCTTGTGTGCTAATTTGGAAGATCAAATCCCCAAAATCCGGCAAAACTTCAAGAAATTCATGGATTCAGGTATGCTTCCGCATTTAGTTTTATTCTTGATTTATTCTTGATGATTTGACATGATAGATCCTGGTTTATTAAGTTTTAATTTTAGATTTATTTTACAAATCTAACAAGTGGCATCTGAGCTTTGTCATGTTGAATCATTGAGAAAGAATTTATTCTTTATGAATTTGATATTTTGATATTATGTTGAATCTTTGAGATTCTTGATAATTTTGGGGTTTGATTCTTTAAATAAAGTTTTAAGGTTTTATAAATATAATCTAGTTTGATATTTGCAAGGCATGTGATTATTATTTTAATCTTATATGACATTTAAAAATATATATATAAATATATATATATATATATATATATATAGAAATTGATTCATATATATGTTCTGTTATATAATATATGCATGCTTTGATTGGTTTAATGCATGTTTTGGAAATATATATATATATATATATATATATATATATATATATATATATATCTTTCAAATTTGATTGAAAGATGAAATTAAGGTAAATATTTTGAAACAAATAAATTCAGATTTTGGCTTTTAATTAAGGATGTCTAGTATTTTAAATAAATTAGTTGAAACAAAATGCTGCCAAAGTGACCTCTTTTGTGTAGATTAGTTTATTTGAAATATTAAGATGATTATATGTTTTTGTGATTCATGCGTTTATTAATTGACCCAAAGGTAAGTTAATATTTGGCAGAATTTCAACGACATCTGTGGTGATAAACGTGTGACAATTACAAGGTGTTTTATGTGAGCAATAAGTTAGTCCAAAGATTAATTCATTGTTTGACATAATTTATTGTCAATGTTTGATTGCTACAACAAGAGTACCGCTTACTGTTAATATTACTGTCAAAAGACTTGATATTAATGTTTTGTTTGGTATCTTAAGATGGGATTAGCCATTATCCTGAATCTATTGTTTACTTATGAATATTGATTTAAGCTTGTTTTTTGTTCTATATTCAGCTAATTCATCTTCTGCTGCCACAATATCTGCTAATATAAATTCTATACCCATGCTTAATGGGACTAACTTTAAGGAATGGAAAAGGCACTTACTTATAGTGCTTGGCTGTATGGACATAGACCTTGCACTAAGGGAAGAACAACCTGCACCTCTCACTGCTGAAAGCACCCCTGATGTTAAGAGGAATTTTGAGAGGTGGGATCGTTCAAATCGCATGAGTCTTATGGTCATGAAACACAGCATTCCAGAAGCCTTTAGGGCATAGAATCTGAAGAGATTACTCAGGCCAAGGGTTTCCTTGATGAAGTTGAGAAACGTTTTGCTAAAAATGATAAGGTTGAAATGACATCACTTCTGACTTCTTTGATGTCTATGAAGTATAAGGGTCAAGGAAACGTAAGGGAGTACATTATGGAGATGTTCCATACCGCTTCAAGACTTAAGGCACTTAAGATCGAGCTTTCTGAGGAATTGCTTGTTCTTATGGTTTTGGTATCGCTTCCTGCACAGTTTAATCAATTTAAAATTAGTTATAACTGTCAAAAGGAGAAATGGACACTAGATGAGCTTATTTCTCATTGTGTGCAAGAGGAAGAAAGGTTGAAGCGTGATAAATCTGAAAGTGCTCATTTGGCCGATGCCCCTAAAGACAAGGGCAAGAAAAGAAAATATCAGAATGAAGCTGCTAAGGGTCCAGCTCAAAAGAAACAACAACAAGCTACAGAGAGTTGTTTTCTTTTGTAACAAGTCTGGACACGTAAAGAAAGGTTGTACCAAATATCATGCTTGGCGTGCAAAGAAAGATATAATTCTTAATTTGGTCTGTTCGGAGAATAATTTAGCTTCAGTACCTATAAACACTTGGTGGATAGATTCTGGTGCTACTACTCACATAAGTGTTTCTATGCAGGGTTGCCTGAGTTACCGAAAGCCAAGTGATGGTGAAAGACTCATCTTTGTGGGCGATGGAAAATCGGTAGAAGTGGAAGTGATTGGGCATTTTAGGTTGTTATTAGGAACTGGCTTTTATTTGGATTTAAAAGACACTTATATTGTACCGTCATTTAGACGGAATTTAGCTTCTGTTTCTTCGTTGGACAAATTTGGTTATTATTGTTCATTCGGAAACAATAAATTTAATTTGTCTTTAAATTCAAATGTTATTGGAACTGGTTATTTAAATACTTATGACAACCTTTATTTGCTAGAAACAATTGCATCCTATAATGAAACCTTGCATGTGGAATCACGTGGTATTAAACGCAAATTAAATAAGGAAAATTCAGCATCATTATGGCATAAGTGCTTAGGTCATATCTCAAAAGTTAGAATTGAACGCCTTGTGTCTGATGGTATTTTAGAGTCTCTTGACTTTACAGACTTTGATGTCTGTGTCAATTGCATTAAGGGAAAACAGACCAAAACCAAGAGATTGGGTGCCAACAGATCTTCAGACGTCTTAGAATTAATTCATACAGATATTTGTGGGCCATTCCCTACGGCATCTTGGAATGGTCAACAATATTTCATAACATTCATAGACGATTACTCACGGTATGGGTACCTATATCTTATTCATGAGAAATCTCAATCTTTGGACGTGTTCAAAGCTTATAAAGCTGAAGTTGAGAATCAACTCAACAAAAAGATTAAAAATATCAGATCTGATCGTGGTGGTGAGTACTACGGTAGATATGATGGCTCAGGTGAACAATGTCCAGGACCATTTGCGAGATTCCTAGAGGAATGCGGTATTGTCCCACAGTACACCATGCCAGGATCACCTAGTATGAATGGTGTAGCTGAAAGACGAAATAGAACTCTTAAGGATATGGTAAGGAGCATGATTGCTCATTCTACCTTACCTGAGTCCCTCTGGGGAGAAGCATTAAAGACAGCAGCTTACATTCTAAATAGAGTACCCAATAAAGTAGTTGCAAAAACACCTTATGAGCTTTGGACAGGTCAAAAGCCTAGTCTAAAGCATTTTCACATTTGGGGATGTCCAGCTGAGGTAAGGCCTTATAGGCCACATGAAAAGAAATTGAACTCTAAAACAGTAAGCAACTACTTTATTGGCTATTCTGAGCGATCTAGGGGCTATAAATTTTATGACCCCATAATAAAGAATATTTTTGAGACGGGAACTGCAACATTTTTTGAGGATGTTGAGTTTGAGGGGAGAAATAAGGTTAGAGACATTGTTTTTGAGGAGGAATTGGATTCTAACTCAGTTCCTACTATCACTTTTGACGATGTTCAGGTTCTTATACCTATCATTGACCAAGAAGTGAATCCAGAACCTCTACAAGACAATGTTGAACAACTTCCCATTCAAAATGAGGTAATTGTTCCAGAAGAACAAACTCAACAACCTCAAGAACAAGTGCCATTAAGGAGGTCCACAAGAGAAAGGAGAAATGCTATTCTAGATGATTATGTTGTATTTCTCCAAGAACATGAGGATAATAATGGGATGATGAAAGATGATGAAAGATGATCCAATCAGCTTTCATCAGGCCGTGAAAAGTTCTAATTCTCAAAAATGGATTGATGCCATGAAAGATGAGTATAAATCTATGCAAGACAATAAAGTTTGGGAACTTGTCCCATTACCTAAAGGTGCAAAACCAATTGGTTGTAAATGGATATTTAAAACCAAGAAGGATGCAAATGGTAATGTGGAGAGGTATAAAGCGCGTCTTATAGCTAAAGGATATACTCAAAAAGAAGGTATTGATTTTACAGAGACTTCCTCTCCAGTTTCATCGAAAGACTCATTTAGGATAATCATGGCACTTATTGCTCATTTTGATCTTGAGTTACATCAGATGGATGTTAAAACTGCGTTTCTTAATGGCGACATTGAAGAAACAATTTATATGGTGCAACCAGAAAATTTTGAGTTAAAAGACTCAAAGAATATGGTTTGCAAATTGACAAAATCTATCTATGGACTCAAACAAGCTTTTCATCAATGGTACCATAAGTTTCATCAAATAATTGTCTCGTTTGGTTTTGAGATAAATATTGTTGATGATTGTGCGTATCACAAATTCAATGGGAGTAAGTACATATTTCTGGTTCTATATGTTGATGACATTTTGCTTGCTGCTAATGATATAGGCTTATTGCACGAAACCAAGATGTTTTTATCTAAGCATTTTGAGATGAAAGATCTTGGGGACGCCTCTTTTGTTTTAGGAATTCAGATACATCAAGATCGATCTCGAGGTATTCTTGGATTATCACAAAAGAACTATATCGATAAAGTACTCAAAAGGTTTGGCATGCAGAGTTGTAGACCAGGTGATACCCCTGTCGCTAAAGGAGACAAATTTAGTCTTACTCAATGCCCTAAAAGTAACCTTGAAATTCAGGAAATGCAAAAGATTCCCTATGCATCAGCTGTTGGGAGTTTAATGTATGCTCAAGTTTGTACGCTTCCGGACATTGCGTACATTGTTGGGATGTTAGGCAGATATTTAAGCAACCCTGGTATAGACCATTGGATAGCAGCCAAAAGGGTTATGAGATATCTTCAGAGAAAAAAAAATTACATGCTTACTTATAAGAGATCAGATCTTTTGGAGGTCATTGGGTATTCTGATTCTGATTTTGCTGGATGCCAAGATAGTAGGAAATCTACATCAGGCTATGTTTACCTGTTAGCTGGAGGAGCTATATCTTGGAAAAGTGTCAAACAGACACTTGTAGCTTCATCCACTATGGCAGCAGAGTTTGTAGCATGCTATGAGGCATCAAACCATGGAATATGGTTGCGGAACTTTGTCACAGGGCTACGTATTTTGGAGAATGTAGAAAGACCACTCAAATTATTTTGTGACAATAAGTCAGCAGTACTGTATTCCAATAGCAACAGGAGTTCATCTAAGTCAAAGCATATTGACATAAAGTTCCTAGTTGTAAAAGAAAGAGTGCAAAATGGTCAAATATCCATAGAGCACATTGGGACAAACTCCATGATAGCGGATCCGCTCACAAAAGGTCTACCACTCAAGGTCTTTCATGAGCACACTGCTCACATGGGTGTTACATTGTTTGAGGATATCATGATTTAGTGAGAGTTTATATTTTATTTGTTTTTAGACATTTATGTATTCGGTTACTTTCTGATCAGAAATGAAGTATTCAGTTTATTCACTTAGTTTATTGTTTTGAAACTGACCTCACTTTAGTTTAAAGAGGACCAGTTGGAAATAGACATGTTTAGATCATATTGCATGTAATTTCCATGCTACACATCCATACTTGATCTATGTCATTTGGTTGTGCTAATATACGTGATCATGGATGGATTTAGTTACGATATATGTAACGAAAGTCGCCTTGGTTCTATGTTAACATAATTAATGGACGAGATTGTTCGGAATACTTTTTGGATATGATAGTAAAATTTTGAGCTCATAAGGTTATATAATGACATGTAATTATAAAGTAATTAGTATATATATGTGGTCCAAGTGGGAGATTGTTGGAAAATTTGGACATCACATATATAATAAGGATAATTACATGTTATTATCTACTATCATGATAGGTTAGCCCAAATTAAAAGTGATCTAAATTGGTTAGAATTTTATTGGGCTTTTAATTATTAAATAAAGTATGGGATAAATATGTGTAGATACTCTTCTAATCAAATTCTAATTAATGATGGGCTAATTAGAATTTGATTAGAACTAATATGCTAATGTTATAAATATCAGGGTTATGGTCCCCAAATTACGCACAAGATATCTTTTCTAATATCCCATCATTAGAAAAGAGAGAGCATATATTCTTTGAATTTCTTGTGTGCTAATTTGGAAGATCAAATCCCCAAGATCCGGCAAAACTTCAAGAAATTCATGGATTCAGGTACGCTTCCGCATTTAGTTTTATTCTTGATTTATTCTTGATGATTTGACATGATAGATCCTGGTTTATTAAGTTTTATTTTTAGATTTATTTTACAAATCTAACATATTTGTGTTTGTTTAAATTAAACGAACATGTTTAAGAACATTGAATGAATACATTCATGAACATTTAATTGAACATGTTGACAAACTATAAAAAAAATCTATTTATAAACAAATAAATAAGAAAGAAACCATAAATAAATACAGGGGCGTGGCCAGAGGCCCCGACCCCGTCCCCTATAATAAAAAATTTTCCATTTAGATCCCTTTAAAGTTTATAAAAGTTTAAATTAGTAAAAGTAAAATTGCACTTTGTCCCCACTAAAAATGATAAAAATTTGATTTAATCCTTTAAAAATTATAAAGATATAGATATTAAAATGACGAAATTACATTTTTACTATCGTAAAAATATTCAATTTAATTTCGGCCTCTCTAAAAAATTTTTCTGACTTCGCCCCTGAATAGACATATAACTTATTTTCTAGATATAAAACAATCAAACCTAATATTTAATAATTATACTATAAATATATAAAAAAAATACAAACAATAATAACATCATTGAATGTTATGTTCATTTACACCCCTAGCTAGAGACGTTCGTGAGTATGGCCCATGTATGATAGCAATGTCCTGCATAATTGGTCAAGTTTAATCTGGTTTGAAATATAAGTTTCAAATTTTATCTAAACCTATCTAGATTTATAAACGATTAATCCAAATTCATTTAAATCAACTCATATTAAATTTTAATTTATGATACTTTTTATTTAATATTTAGTAAAAATATATACTTTCCTTTTATTAAATTTGTAAGCATTAATAACTTAATATATTTTTAAATATTTATATTATAGTATTATATATTTACTTTTCATTTGATATAAATTAAACAGAAAAATAACATATTATGGAATTATAAAATTGAATAGGTTGGGTGTGTCTTTGAATATTGAAGTTGAATAAGTTCGAATCATATTTTAAATGATCTTAATTTTTTTCAAATCCATTTTTTAAGTCTAATATTTCTATTTTAACCCTTCAAAATATCGAGTGGACTTTCAAACTTGAGAAGATAACTCGACTTGTATTAGGTGTAGTTAAGTTAGTTGATTAAATAGGAACTTATGTTCATGAGAGGCATGTGATACTTCTTGAACTTGTTAGTATGCATCGACTTTGGTAAGTTGTGTTCACACGACAAACCATAAGTTGTTTAATAAGTTTTATTTATCGACAGTTTTTGACTTTATATTTTTCCTTATATTTATAATTATTTTATAAGCAATAAAAACATGAAATATTTATTTACTTAATGCGAAGAGTCCAAGATTACTAGAAGACTCCTACATTATCTAGAAGAATCCAAAATCAAATACATTTGCTCAAAATAAAGATTGATGGTGGATAAAGCATCTTGGTTAAAATATATTGGATAGACAACTTAAGCTAGATGAAAAAGTTTTTATAAGCTTCAAGCAATCTACTTCTATATGTGGGATGCTGTATGTCTTAGGAATATATTAAGAACTAAGAGAGTATTTTATGTTTATTGTAAGGGATTTTGTTGAGTATGTATATCTTCGAGTGATTAATTAACAACTTTTAATTAGGAAAATTATTTAGGCAGATGAAGTAATTATTCGAGGGTTTGATAGATTGAGTTTAAATTATTGCCTGTGAGTTCAGTGGTAGATTTTTTTCCTGAGCAAAGCCTTTTAAATGTATGTAGTACATCAAATTGTGTTATTAATTTTCTTGTGTTTGTCTTGTTGTGCTAGAATATGTGCCCATTGCCAACAACATAAGAGAGTAGTGGTTAAGACTTTTTGTTGACACGCAATAATCAAAATTCAAACTCTATTGATGTAATCCTTTAATTTTTAACTTTGACTTTGTATCAAAAGAAAAAATAAATATGTGCTCACACAAATTTCCACATCTCATTATTATAACTTAAAATTAGATTTACTAATACATTAAAAAAAAAAAACTAACAAGAAATTTTTATATTGAAAAAGAGCTAGAGACTTAAATTAAAATGTTGTTTGATTAAGTACATAATTTCTAGTACAACATTTTTTAAGTGTTGAATTTATATTATAAATTGTTTCTTATGTTAGTAAATATAAGTTTAAATATAAAAAAATTAAAAATTATTTATTTTATAATTTTAATTTTATTAATATAATATTTATATTATTTTGAGTAAAGAATAAATATAATAATTTAAATGTTTTATTTATTTAAAAAAGAAAAAGAAATTATGATTAAGTTGATTAGGAAGGCAAATGTTAAAAAAAAATAATTTCATTTTGAAGGTTATAAAATGTAGATAAAGAGCATTGATGCAGGGTTGAATGGGGAAATAAGATAAGAAAAAGATAGATAATAAATACAACTTTTTTCCAAAAAAAATCCTGCTGAACCAGATACCCTTTCTAACTCATCAAGAAAGCTCCCAGGATAAAGTTTGGAAAGCTATATATATATATATATATATATATATATATATATATATAGCAATTAATTCTTTTATTTTACACCAAATATAAAATTAATAAACGGTTCAAAAATACTAATACAATCAAAACTTATTGATTTTATTTACATTTAGATGATATTATCTAATATAGTAATTGAGATGGGAATAGCCAAAATTCTCCACCATTTCTCATCGTTTTTGATAGGCTAACCTGGTTTCAGAGGATGATGGTTATCATTGGTGCCAAAGTTTCAGAGCTTTACTATTTCCACCATCCATGCTGATAGCGACATCTCTCTTTACTATATATATAATATTAGTTTTATATACATATGGGAATGAATACATAATCCATTTACATAGGTGAAAAAATAAAATAGTTTTACACATTTTACAGGATTAATATTTTAATAATTAGATTATTAAGATACTTGTACTTATTATACACGTAAAATTTTGAATCGATATCTATATTATATTGATTTAAAATATTATATATATATTTATATATTTAATAGTTGGAAGCTTTTTATATAAAACAATTAGTTAAAAAATATTTAAATTACTCCAAACTTTACATATATGATTTATATGAATGAAACATGAAATATGAAGGTTAGATTGTTAAATTATTAATTGTACAAAAAAACTATCAAAGTGTGTAAATCTACTATAATTTTACATAGATGTAATTGGATCCCTACCTTATACACACAATATATAAAATTATGAAGATATAAATTATTAGAATGATAAAATTATATTTTTACTATCGTAAAATATACAACTTAATTTCGCCTCTAATTTTTTTTCTAGCTTTGCCCTTCTGCATGTGTGCAATGACGGAGTCAAAGGCAACAGGCGGAGCCTTGGTCCCCCTTAAAATAAAAAATTATTAATTTAATCCCTTGAAATTTTTAAAATTATAAGTTAGTTTAATGATAAAAATATGCTTTGGCCTCCGAATTCAATTTAACTCCTTTAAAATTCTAAACGAACAAGCATATTCAAAGAAAAATTGTAGTTTAACCCCTTTAAAATTTTATATTTTAATTTGACCCCTCAAAAATAAACTTTTTGACTTCATCCTTATATATATATGTTTAAAAAAATTAAATTACTAAAAATATTAATTTTCAATTAATTAATTAATTACTTGTAGTTGAAATTTAAAAAAAAAATTAATTTAATATAAAAGTTGAAATTAAAAAATTAGAAATTTGTAGGTTGCACAAAGTATAATGATTCCATATAGTAATAAAAAATGTAAATCGACAATAGGCATATAGTATATTGATAGAATGTTTTTGTTTTTGAAAAAAAAATTAGTAGAGTGTTGGACCCTTAATTAGTTAATTCCATTTATCAAAAAATAAAAATAGAAGAACTTGGGAGATTTTGATGTACTTGAAATTGAAGGCAAAATCTTACAAGCCATGTGTTAGATTCTGTGGCTATATCATTAGCATAGAGCTTTACCTCTATTTCCGTGTTCTCCAGCTTTAAGATTGCCACCAATACTTCTGCCCCTTTTATTTGTAGGGTTTTAAATTTTTTATTTATACACTTATTAAAATAATTATAATCACTGAATTTTCCACTGACTAAATGTTTGATTAAAAACATTTAAAAAAATTCAAAGTTTTCATTAAATCAAATAAAATTAAAATATAAATATATTTTTTCATTAATAAGATTTCACTTTATTCAGTTATGGTAATTTAGATTCACTAATTATTTCTATCATTATCTTTTTACTCAAAAGATAAAAGAATAATAACAAAATCTAACAAATATAAGTATACAAAATAGTTGAGAAAGAAGAGTTTCTTGTTTATTTTTACTTTTCTATAATTACTTTTAATAATAAAATAACTCATAATAAGATTCTTGAAAATATTTTTCAAAAATAAAATAAATATTCTTCTACTATGTTTAAATTTAAGTTTTTAATTTGACATAATTTGATCCCTCTATTTTATAATATCATTAATTAATTCAAATACTTGACACCCTTAACTATTTCAGGTAAAATATTGAGACAAAAACCCCTTTTTTTTAAAAAAAAAAAATACCCATTCAACTTATCATGTTAAAATTATTTTTTTGGGTGTTAGAAGGTGTTTTAAGGAAAAGATTGCAAACATTTTAACTTGGAATAGTTAAAATAGATGGCCAAATTAAAATATAAAGGTCAAACCTCATGTTAACAAAGTGATTAAAACTGAAACTTAGTACTAAAAAGAGAGAGAGAGCAGAGTTAGTATTTGTTGTCTAAGGAACCCTTTTAAGGTATTCCTTTTATATATAATAATTTAAATTTAATGATTATGTGAATAGAATATGAAATATAATTTTAATTTCATTTTGTTTCGGATATGTTCAAATTCAAGTTTGATTTGAATTTTCTTTTGACCTAATTTGATTATCTAAAGTTTTAGATTTTATTTTAATATTTTTTTGTTTGATTCGATTTTCATTTTTAATTATATTTTAAAATTTTAAGTTATATAATTTTAAATTTTAAAAATTTTTAGTTCGATTTTAGATTATTTTAAGTTGAAAATATCTACTCGAAATTATGTTATTATTTTTATTAAATTAACTCAAAGTGAAGTTAGAATATATAGGGTTATTTTAGATATAATATCTTTATTGTTCCAACTAAATGTAATTGGATTAAAATGGAGGCATTTAAAATTTGAGTAAAAAGTGACTACTCTTATTCCACGCAATGCATTCATATTCAAAAGATAAAATCTTTTGAGTATCACAGCCGCAACAACTTGCAAGGAAAACGCTGCACTTTCATAATGCCTATATATATACCAACACTGATGAAAAAGGCCTTCAAGGACTCAAAATCAAAAAATTACCCTTCATTTGATTCCCCTTTTCAATCTTTCTGTACACCCTCTTTGTTTTCCTTATGGCTTCTATTCCTCAATTCTACTCCGAGTATTCATTTTCCAATGATTTCTCTCAGTTTCAAAATCCATTGTTAATTCCCCAACAAAACTGCATTGATGCTGCAATTCCTACTTCTATCACATGTGGTGAAGAAATAAGTTTCCCCATGTTTTCCGACAACGGTGGGCTTGATGTTTTCCAACAACAACCTAATCTTACATCTTCAGTTCCAACAGCATTATTGCCTGACAACAACTCGGTTGTTGCTTGTGGCATTGATGGTAGATATCGATTGCGAGATGTCTGTGATGAGTTTGGAGATGAATGCAATGCATTTGGTCATCAGGATTTCAAGCCAGTTGAACCAGCTATGACACAAATCTCGGTATATGATTATATCTACCCTTTTTTTTCCCTCTCTCTCTCTCTCTCTCTTTTATGCATTGCAATTTGCATGGTTTTGTACAGTTTCATGAAGTATGTTTATCGAAATGAATGTGGTTTGGGATACTTATTTATTTATCTATTCTGCAGGGAATTCAAGGCAAGCTAATGCTACCGGCTATGGAGGACAACAATCAAAAGGTTGTTCGGTATTCAGTAGAAGAAAGGAAAGACAGAATTCTTAGATACTTGAAGAAGAGAAATCAAAGAAATTTTAACAAGACAATTAAGGTCTTTTCTCTTTTTCCTCAAAATAATGGTTATAACATCATGTTGCGACCGTTATTTAATTTATTAATTATATACCAAGGGAATGTGCATTGACATTGCTTAAACATATACAGTATGCTTGCCGGAAATCCCTAGCTGACAGACGGGTTAGAGTGCGGGGAAGATTTGCAAGGAACAACACTGAACTATGTGAACAAGAAATGGTAATGAGAAAGGAAGATGGGAATTCACCCATTGACAAAAACTTGAATTATTGTGATGCAGTTCAGGTACTTAAAATAATTTCCCAATTTACTCGTATATATTAATGTGTGATTAGATAATTAATGGAGGAATTTACATGATCATCTCAATTATATGTACAATTTAGATGGAAGTAAGTTCACACTTCAAGCAATGATGTTTGGTGATTTTTTCTTTTCTTTGCAGACCAAGCATGATGAGGATGAGTGGCTACAAGAGGCTATGGCAAATCTTATCTATTTACCATATGTTGCTAGTTAATATTTATGTTAAAGCTTATGTTATTCAGACTATTCATTGTTTTTTGTAAAGTACCTATATCTTCGGATATAGGTCTGAGAGAAGTAAAATCTTCCGATATAAAGGAAAGAATTTTAAAATTGAGTACATTGATATTATTCATGTTTAACCATTGTTAGTGTTGATGCTGTCAAAGCAATTGCTTTCAAAATGATTGTTCTCAAATCAACTTTATTCGCCTATACAAGTACAAGCAAAAAGAATCTTAAACTCGTGCTATACTACTCTCATTTTCATTGCTGTTTGTTTTAAAAAGAAAAACTGATATGAAAATTTCATAAACTCAATTCATTACTCATCTGACAAATTTAATATCGAAATGAAAAAGATTCCAAGTAACGCCAAGCATCTGAAATTGTAAAAATGAGCTACAAAAATTAACTTGTACTATTAAATCTGAAGTAGCAATGATTGTTTGTGGGACATTTGGATTTCTCTTTTCTTTTAACCAATGAAGAAAGCAGAAACATCCTTATATTATAGAAATTTATTTGATAAATTTTTTAATGGATATGATTGAAGTTGGTGAGAGTGAATGAACGAAGAGAAGCATTTGAGTGTAATTTATCCCACGCAAAGGAAGAATCAATGCAGGGATAAAGAAGGGGAAAGACAAATAGAAAACGCAAACCAAATCAAAATCAAAACCCATCAAATTGTTGGATTTGGATAAATTATATCAGAAATTTATGTTTCATTTAGATAACTTTTTATTTTTTTTAATTAATCTAAATAAGTCATTATCTTTAATATTAATAATTCTTTGTATAATTAAAGCAAAACATGACATACATTTAACTGCAGTAACAGTTAAGGGAATATGTTAAAAGCAAACCAAGGTAATTATTGGCCAATCAGGCAGCTAGTAGTAGGTATTGATAGGGATTGAAATATAATGGAATTTGATGCTCAAAATGATATGTATATAGATATCCTTGTTAGTAGGATAAAGGTGAGAAATGTAATGTAATAGTAAGATGGTCCTAAGATTATGAAATGAAAGGGGAATATTTGACTGAATAGCTTGTGTTTGCCTTGTACCAGTAGTTCAAGTTGTGGCCATAGGTTGAACCACATTCAATATTCCATTCACTTTTAACTTTTTATTTATGCCAAAATCAATTTTCTTTTTTCATAGAGGAGTTCTGTTATACGTTGGAAAAAAAATAAATTACCAAAATTTTATCTCTATATCAATATTAAAATTTCTAGTATTTTTTAATTAATTTAATATACACCTTTTTTTAGAGCCCACAATAAAATTTTCCTTCCAATATTTGAGGGTTCCGTTTTTCCACACTCGTGTTGGTGTTGGAACATTTCAGTTTGTCATGGACAAGGTTCGTAATAGACTTAACAGATGGGAGACAAGGAAACTATCGCTTGCGGATCACCTTACGTTAGTTAAATCAGTGTTACTCACTATCCCAAATTATTTTATGACAATGGCCAGAATCCCTATTTTGATTTGTAATGAAATCAAGAAATTGGCTCGTGGTTTCTTATGGGGATCAACTCAGTCTGGTAGAAAACCGTCGCTTGTAAATTGGGAGGATGGTTGCAAGCCTTTGGTGAATGGGGGTTTAGGTATTTGGAGATTGTAAGACCAAAATAAATTTTTTCTCAAAAAGTTGGGATATAAACTGGTTGCTCACACAGAAGAGTTACGGGTTCAGGCCTTGAGGAAAAAAGTACAAAATCCATGGGTTGTTACCAGATGTAATCCATCGAAGCAACTGCTCGTATATTTGGTGTTCGATAGCCAATATTTGGGACGAGGTTAAAAAGGGAGTCTATTGGTCTGTAGGTGATAATAGATTGATTAATTTTTGGAATGATGATTGGCTAAGGGAAGTGGGCATTCTACGACAACATTACGTCGGCCTTGCACCGCTATAGGATTCTCTTTGCGTGTGTGATATGGCAGAATGGGTGTGGAACGTTCAATGGTTAGTCTCGGTTCTTCTACAAGTGATTGTGGAGCGGATATTGGCTTACATAAGCAGGGGCGGACCACCTAGCATGGAGATAGCTGTCTAGGGGTAAATTCTCTCTATCTGAATCCTATAAACATTTGATTACCATAAATGCACCGGATAGGATTGCAAGTGATGAGCTTACTTGGAGAATAAGGGCGCCGCAAAAGGTTCGAGTGTTCTTCTGGTTATTGGCTCGAGACAGACTCTTGACAAACGAGGAACGAACTAGGCGAGGTATGACTTCGTTTCCTTTCTATGATCAACGTGGATTGGACGTAGAGTCTATAATGCATGCTTTTTAGGGATTTTGGGTTTTCTAATTTAGTTTGGAAATCTGTTGTACCGAGAAGCATGTAGAATGTCTTTTTTAGCTTACCGCTTGTTCGATGGATTATTTGGAATATGGGAATGAAGGTAATATAGAGTCCTAATATGGTGAATGGCCTATTTTCTTTTCTATTATTACTTGGTTTCTTTAAAAGAGTCGGAATGAATTCTTCATTGGGGCGAGTAACAATAGTCATGCTCTCTTAGCTTCAGCTGGAGCTTGGACAAGGTCTTTATATACTAAAGGAGTGTCTGGAAATTGGGCTTGTAAATCCATGCCTAAGGGTTAGTGGCAATTTTCTATTCATGGATGGGTTAAGGTGAACGTTGATGGCTTGGTATCGAATTCTAAACCAAGAGTGCCATAGGTGGAGTTGTAACACCCCTTACCCGTATTCTACACTGGAACCGGGTACGAGGCGTTACCTCATTAAATTATTTACTAACTCTCATCTACTACTCAAGGATATGTGTTCTCATTTAAAAATTTTTCAAATATGGTCTTGTGGACCTCCATATGGGCCTACGAAGCCCTTAACATGGATTGAGAATGACCCGAAACTATATCGAGTACTTAAGAAAATTTCTTATAAAATTTTTATAAATCACGTCACACGCCCATGTGACCCTTCCTACACACCTGTGTGGACTTTCAACACGGCCGTGTCCACAGCCCGTGTTGATTCATGTCTAAAACTCGAGCTACTGGAAATTTAACACGGCTTGGGCACACGCTCGTGTCTATGACCCGTGTTCCATCACACGGCCTAGACACGCCCGTGCCAACATTCCGTGGAGTATCCTGTCAAAATCACATGGCTAAGGCACACGCCCATGTGCTCAGTCGTGTGGACAGCATCAGGCTATTTACCATACCCTTTTGCCACCCTTACTTATACCACACTACACAATCACAATATCTCACATATCATCAATTATAACTCTTGAATTATCATATTCAATCTGTAAAAATGAAGTCTTCATCCCATGCACGAGGGAGAACTATTTCTGATATAATTACAAACGACTTAAGCCAACATCTATGGCTATACACAACTGAACCATAAACTCTCTTAGGCCAACACATTTGGCTATCTCAACTATGACGTAATCAGCTTTAAATACTACCCCTATACATGCCATAACTCATAAGAACTTGAAACTTCATACCAATTGTCTTCTCGATAGTGTGAAAACATCTCCGACGGTCTCCAACCCGAGCTAGTTAAGCTAACCTATAAGAGATGGGAAAGGAAGAGAGTAAGCAATAATGCTTAGTAAGTTCATATGCAAAATGATAATAAACTATTAATGCTTATATGATTCTAATCAATCACAAAGTATTATAAGGAGTTTTACTCTTAAACTCATGGTTACCCATTCACTCATTCATAATGCTTACTCATTCTGTCTCTTACCACGTTTTAACCGTGTCTCGGGCTTAATGCTCGCATTCTTTAACTTATACCCCTGCACTTAACATCACATAATTACATGGTACGATACGTCGTAACTTCACAATGTACCATTTATGCCACAGTCACTCGATGGTCTCGCACTTAGCCCACCATCAATCTTTAATAGGGTGGTATCGCACATAGCCCACCATTTGATACTAACTCGATGGTATCGCACATAGCCCATAATAAGGTGGTAACACACACAGCCCACCATAAGTAATATTATTGATGGTATCGCACATGACCCATCAATAATAATTAGTATGATGGTATCGCACACAGCCCATCACTAACCATCAATAAGTTGATATCGCACATAGCTCACCGTTATTATACATTCATGGATAGTTATCCACATGTAATTCCATATTTCAAATGTTCATCCGGGAACATCCTCACACACTACTCTTCTTACTTAACTTTTTTATGATACTCACTCGCATTCACACATTGCATTAATAAATATAACTTATGCAACT
This sequence comes from Gossypium australe, assembly GCA_005393395.2. Lineage (NCBI taxonomy): Eukaryota > Viridiplantae > Streptophyta > Magnoliopsida > Malvales > Malvaceae > Gossypium > Gossypium australe. The sequence continues at coordinate 21,247,639 of CM016614.1, read as the reverse complement.
GAGGTACATTGATTACACATAACCCATTAGGGGTTCATCATATGTCGAATTTATCTCAATTTAGTTCTAACACATACTTATGCTTATCGTGGTACAACCACATACTTTCTCTCTTTCAATCTACCCGTGAATAACTCAAATTGTTGAATAACACTCTTGAGTCTCATACACATAATGTCATATTGACATCACACCCCGATAGGGTCTTACATGTATTAACATACCGATGCCATATCCCTGACATGGTCTTATTCAATATATCACACTGAGGCCATATTCCAATATGGTCTTACACGGGACCTTAATTATCATCATATCATGCTAATCTCTTTTCCCTCTAGTCTTAGATTAAAACAAGACTCTCATTTCTCGACATTTCGTCAAAACATACTTAGCGTATACATAGAGGCAATTTAACAATCCATACAACATCGAAATATTAAGTACTTCACTTAGAATTTCATAATTTAACATATGAACTTACCTCGATGTTGAAAGGGTCGAAAGAGACTTTTTGCCCACATTTCTCTTTTCACCCGTTCTAGGTCCGAATCTCATTTTCTTTGATCTAGAACAATGGAATTTTCTCATTTAATCACTTATAAATCATAATAAACCATAATCTACACTTAGGAAAAAATGACTAATTTGCCCTTATACTTTGGCAAAATTATGATTTTGCCCCTAGGCTCGCAAATAAATTTCCATCACATTTTCTTATTAAACAAGCCTAGCTGAACATTTAATCCTCTTACAACTATCCATAGTTCCAACTATTTCATGCCTTAATGAACAAATTACAACTTTTGCATTTTAGTCCCAATTAGGTGTTTTCATCACAACGCCTTTCACAAAAGTTGTTTATCATCATCCTATCATTCATTTTCTTCCATAAAAACTCATCAAACAACATGAACTCTATCATGGTAAGTCTCTATACTTTCAACCATATTGCAAACTAATCCTCTCATTAGCTAGCTTAAGCTTTGAGGACTCCAAAAATACAAAAATCATAAAAAATAACCATCAAATTGACTTACTTGAATGGAGTAAAGCTTGCTGGAATTTTAAGCTTTCAAACCCCTCCCATGGTTGATATTTTCGGTTGGAGAAGAAGACTAAATAAAAAGATGATAACTTTTGCTTATATCATCTTATTTTATTCATTTTTCTCCAACTAATATCACCAACTATTCATCATAATAAATGCTCTTGTCCCCTATGCATATTATGACCGGCCAACTCACTTAAACAAGGCCAAATTTCACATTTGGGACCTCCAATTACTAATCCATAGCTATTTGACACGTCTAGCAAATAAAATAGAACTTTTTCACTTTATGCGATTTAGTCCTTTTTAGCGATTAAGCAAGAAATCGCTAAAATTAAAGCACCAAAATTTTCATGCATCCTTATAAACATGTTATAACACATAACATAACATGAAAATAATTTCTCTAACCTTCAATTAGTTATTTTAAGATCACTGTTCCGACTAGCCCCTAAATCGGGTTGTTACAAGAGTGGTGAGAGGGCCAGATGGAAGTTGGATGGGGGTTGAAATGGTGGTAGGATTGTCATATATTTTTTAGGTTGAAGCTTGGACATTACTTGAATGTTTAAAGTATGCTTAGGCATAGGGGTACCATCAAGTGGAGATTGAGAGTGATAATTCTCTATTGATTGTCGTTATACAAAATGGGTTAGCAACAACCAATAATTATAGCGAAGTTAGGCTTATTCAGGATTGGTGTTTTAAGGATTGAGAAGTGAAATTTTGCCATATCTTGAGAGAAAGTAATAGGGTGGCAGATTGTATCGCCAAAGAGACTCGAGGCGAAATGGAACAATTGATTATTCATTATGAACCACCAGATATTGTGAGTGATTTATTGGATGATGATATCCATCGCTATGTGTCCATTGCTTGAGGGAGATTAATATTGATGTAGCTTTAGCTTAAGGCTATATCATTTTATTTACCAATTTTATTTTTCCTTCTCATAGTTGATTTTTTTTCCTTATAATTATACTGACTAATTATCAATTAAAATATTATTTTTTATGTTTAATACTTTATCAAAATAAATTTGAAATAAAATTAAGATAAATTAGCAAAATATGAGATAAATTGAGATTTAAATATGATGCGATAGAATTAAAACATCATACACCGTTTAATATGCGAATAAATCACTTCATAATATAATTTAAAAATAATATAATAAATTAAGTAATAAAATATTTATTTGTATACAATTATTATCATAAATTATATAAATAATTATTGAAAAGTATCAAATTATGTAAAAAATTAAATAGAGATAAAATCTCAAATTTGAGTATCGTATGGAGACTAAAACTAAAATTTGATCATTGTTATATAATCTAAAAAAAAAAGTAAAGGGATCAAAATTGAAATTGGACAATTATCTTATAATATAAAAAAAGAGAGAGAATAGAAAAACATGTGTTAGGAACCAAATTATGCCAAAATTTAAATATAGAGATTAAATGTCAAATTTGAACGTAGTATAAAGCTTGAAACTGAAATTTGATCATTAAACTAAGAAAGTAATGGGATCATAATTGCAATTAAACCTTTATTTTATAATGTAAGAAAGCATAACACATTTTGAAGGGATCAAAATTACAATTGAACCGTTATATTATAATGTAATAAAAAAGGATACGTATAGTGTAAGAAGGCCTTAGGGAGTTCCTTTTTTATATAATTTATAAATATCAAGATCTTACTTTGACATCTTCAAAAAAGCTACCTTTTATAAAATTTTCTACTTTTATATATTTTTAAATTATCCCACCAATATTTAATCAAAACTTTTGAGTTAAAAGAAAATCTTTCTTCTTTTATATTTATCAATACCAATTAGTTAAAGTTATTTACATCAAACAAATAATTGGATAATTTTAATTTATTCCAAAATTCAATGAATATGATATAGATGGATATAATATCAAATATGGTGATTGAAATGTTGAAATATTAATATATAATAAAAAATAAAGAAAGTGTAAAACTACAGTTTTACATCATACTCTTTTTTCTCGACCAATACATTAAACTAAGTTAATCCCTGGTATATAACACCTAATATAATTTTATTAGTGAAGACAATTTATAAAGCCTAATACACCTTAAAACATAAATGAGATATACTTTAGTTTTCTATTAATACATTCGTGTTTATACATGTTTTGGGTATGATGCTCAGGGATAGTTCACCCAATTGGGCGGCAAGCTATACAATGGTTGGAAGTGGTTGACTGGGAGGTTAAGTACCAATGGAATAGTAATGAAGGTCAGTTGATTTTGGTGGGAAGGTGTGTCGTTGAGTTGTTTCACCTCTCTCATTGGGACCTTAGATTATATATATTGGGTACCCTAATCTTAAGGTGTCATGTGTCGCACTATGGTTGGGTTTAGGCAAGAAGGTGGGCCATATTGTCAATTCTAAGTAGGGTGGTGCTACGATGTGTATGAGGCTCCTTGGATTGAAAAGGTTATTTTTGCATAGGGTCCACTTGACGTGGATAAATATTATGTCAGAGATTTTGTCTAGCGAGGTGCGTCTTTGCTTGCTAGAAGATGGACTATGTAATGAGGTGTTTGAGATGCAAGGGGGTGTGGAGCAAGATGTATAGTAGTGAGGTATAACAATTGCCCCCCAATCGAGGGCAAGTTAATGGCCTTCCTCAAGTCGAAGCTGTCTTTTTGAGGTGTATGGTAGTGAGGTATAATAATGCTTTTCCGGGCAACGTGCAATTTTTGCACCATATGCTACCATTTGATTAGATGCTTCACGTGAGAAGTTAAGGGGTATGTCACACACGTTTTTCTTAATGCTTATCTAAAGGAAACTTTCTCCTTGTGCTTCTCACTTTATTTTCTAAGTTCTCCTACTTCACTTCCTTTCAATTTTCTTTGTTCTTCTTGCTCAATCAAGTTTATAGTTAGAGAGTTGTCGTTGGTGATTGGGGATTCTTTCAATTGTCCAATTTCAATGTTGGGTCAATGTTACTGTTTCATTTTCTCTGTTATTTATTGTGCAAAATTTTTTTTATGATTAAAGTAGAATTTTTTTTCAAAGTGATCGATGGTGGTTTTAGGGATGATGTTGCGACTATAAGGAGTAAGCAACGAAGTTTGAAGAGGCTAAAAGAGACCTTGGTGAGTGGTGGCTCGTATGTAAGTACGATGGGCTTGATTAGGTACACAACTTAACGACTACATGTTTGAGTTCATGATACCCTATGGCAAGCAAGCCTTAAGTGATCTTGTGGCCCAAGGTTTCATGGTAAAAGGGTGGGGTTTTACCTACTGTTGTATGTTTTCAAGGTTGCCTTCCATCAACCCTTACACCCTTTCCTCTAGAAAGTGTTGAGGTTTTACAAAGTGGTTTTCGGACAACTCGCTAGCAGTCTTGATAGGTGATGATGGGCTTATTCTTTTATTGGTTTATAGAGAATGATGTGCCTTTCTTCATTGTATCTCAAAACTTGTAATGGTTGTTAATAGCTAGTTAAGAGAAGCAACATAAAGTGATGTGTTTTACCATACACTAAGTAAAGAGGGTGGAGCCCATATTGTATGGCTAAAAGAACAAGTTGGCACTTCATAAGGACAAGTATATTTTGATGCGACATAAGTTTGATGAGAATTCCCTTTTCCCATAAGGTGCTCCATATGGAGCAATGACACATTCAAGCATAGCCTAGCTTGAATGCTCCATTTGTGAGGTATGGGATGTTGCATTTAGGTAGCCAAATTGAGGTAGATAAGGTGATAACCCTCCAAAATGTGTGGGTGCATATAAAATGTTGGTGTCCAATTATTTTGAAGCTTGACTTTACCAAGATACTAATAGGGTGGCTTAGATCTTACTAAGAAAGTGGGACAAAAGTGGATGAAAGGAACCATTCTTTATTGTTTGGACTAAGAAAGTTGGAATGGGATTGTCTTTTGCATTGGAAAGGGGGTTGCACTAGTGAGGAGTCAGTACCTAGTGAAGATTTGTAAAGAAATGTTCTGGAAACTGATCATAACTTGCATGTTGATGTAGCTATTGATAATTGTGCAGTCTCTATTATTGTTACTTCAATGAGTACTACTGCTGTGAAAGTGTTAAGATTTATGGTCAATTATTCTTCTCCTGTTATTGATCTAAGTTCATAGGAGGAGGGTCCTTTGGATGTGCCTCCTCTGAACACAATTGTAGACTCAGAAGCAATGCAAAGTGTAACACCACAAACCCGACCTAGAAGTTAGGCCCGAATCTGGCGTGTCACATTGAAGTGTTTTTTGAAAACCATGTTTTCGTTGAAAACCCTTCTTAATATTTAAAAAACTTCTTGGCATTTAAAACTTGTGTAAAGCCTCAGCTTGCGTTCGTTATTTTCAAAATGGGGTTCGTTGAAAAAGGTTGTTCACTTTTAAAACGTTATTGATTTCATTCAAAATCTCCTTCAACTGCGGAATTTTTTTTAAAAACATTGCGAAAACGTGATAACCGAAAATAGTAGTTGTAACGTAGTATTTTGAAAACAGTAACCATTTTGGAAAAATCGCGATTTACTTCTAACAGATATAAATTAAAATAAAACCAAACCTAAAATTTAAAATATGAAAACTGTAAGAGGCCTTATTACAAACCAAACCAAAACAAAGTACTTATGAATAACTTAATGGTGAAAAAGAGAAGCAGTTGTGTGGCCATCTCTGAGTCTCTCAAAGCTCCGATCCGTCTAAGGCTGGGGATTGCCTGCACAGTTAAAAATGGGGTCAACTTACAAAAACCCAGTGTATAATCCCCTAATATAAAAATGGTCAGTCAGATAAATAGAATTTAGAAGCAGTCTGGGCCTGAGCCCTATTCAGTCACAATATATTTTCAGTGGGCCTAAGCCCATCGCAAAATCGTTTGGGTCTCGGCCCATAACAGAATCGTTTGGGCCTAGCCCATATCAGTATCGAATCTCATAAACAGAAATGCAATAGTGTACGAATGCACCCACCCCACCCCAATCCAGCCAGCACACCACCCGTACCAACCAAGACACCATGTGGGGATAAAATCGACCCACTCAGCCAGCACACCAATATTAGCACCGGTTGCGGCACTAACCGATATCGCAGTAGAGCTGCTAGAATATAAGTGGCTTAAAGCTGTCGGTAGGTCCACAGTCGTCTCGGGCGACCTGTGCGACCCTAACAGATCAATCACTTCCTCCAATTACAAAATCCCAATCCCATGCAGTAGGTCATGTATGCAAAGCACATATATATGAATCACATGGCATACTCTAGAAAGACAGATAAATCATAGCTCAGGTCAGTCAAAACGTAGCATAAAACAATCATTTACCCACAAGAGCAAAACGATTATTTTACCCTATAAGGGTGTTTCGGTAATTCTACCCTACAGGGGTATTTTGATAACTTTACAAATCGGGGGTATTTTGGTAATTTGTAAACTGGGGTTATTTTGGTAATTTTGTAAACCAGGGGTATTTCGATAATTTTACCTTTCGAGGGTATTTCGATAATTTTACCCTTCGAGGGTATTTTGGTAATTTTACCCTTTGAGGGTATTTTGGTAATTTTACCCTTTGAGGGTATTTCGATAATTTTACCCTTCGAGGGTATTTTGGTAACTTTACCCTTCAAGGATATTTTGGTAATTTTACTCCCTAGGGGTCTCGGTACAGTATACGACCTTTCTAAAGGCCTACCGTCTTCTCGAACGGATTGGATAACTTATATGGCCAAAATAGTGTAATTGGGCCCAAGGCCCAATACTCGGCTCAAGTGGGCCCACACGCTCGTGTGGCCCGTTCAGCCCAAATTCCATTATTTGTCACTATCGTGAATTTTGCCCATGTGGGGCCCATGAGCCTATTGGGCCCACATGGCCTATCTCGGCCCTACGAGGCCCATTACGACCTAAGCCCATGAGAACGTTCGTGGCGGCCTCTACGGTCTATAGCCAACGGTTGTGCCTTGATTTGTCCCTACGAGTGTCTGCACGCTCGTGAGCCCTCAAATGCCCAAATTTCGGCTTTCCGGCTTTTCGGCTTTTGCCGATTCACAATTAAGCAAGGGTGTGAATACATATCTTCATCCATTGCTTTGATAGAAACAACATTGGGTGTACGATTACACACTTTTTTCGCAGCTCGTACAAGCAACCCACGAATACTGAACCTACATCCATTAACATTTTTTGGTTAATATCAATACCTAATACTAACGTTGAATCCCAAAGAGACTGGTATTGATATTCACCTTCCCCCAAGAATGCTTTCCAATCCACTTATGATGCTAATCGAGAGATATCTATACCCCTTTCCTGCCGAAATGATGACTTAACCAAGAGAATCCAACACAAGAGAAGGGTCCAAGAGTTAGCAACCCCAAATTGAATCATTCGGCTTGTCAGAGAAAAGCCATAAAAAAGGAATCAAAAACTGAATAAAAGTAAGGAATACTTACCCAAGATTAATTGATAGAAACGGTAGAATATAGTAACAATCGGCCACTTGACAGAGGTTGGCGTCACAAGAAAAGAGAACAAGAGGAGAAGAAGATGAATCAGATTCGGTCAAAAGAAGAAATTAAGGGAGAAGAAATAGAATGCCAATCGGCAGAAAGAAGATGTGCAGAAGAAAAGAAAGGCTTCAATGGAGAATTCGGAAATTGGCAATTGGTATAGTGTTTGGCAAAAGTGAATAACAGTTGAGAGAGAAAGAAAGTTGAAGAGAGCAAGACCTGAATGGTAAGAAAAATGATGCACGAAACGTCACAGAGAGCAAAACCCAAAACGCAACAAAAGAAAAACCTAAAATGCCAAAGAGGAAATTCAGCTTCTTCACTCACCCAAAATGCCGAAATTGCACAAATGAAATCCCTTTAGCCGAAAAACCCTTACTCAAGCTCTCTCAAATTCGGCTAAACTCCCCCTCACTCAAATTCCCTAAAAATCTCCACTGATTGCTCCTTGATTCACTCTACACCCCTCATTCAAACTCATTCAAACTTGATGACCAAGTCTCCAACCACCTCTGCAGAGTTTGAATCAAACTCTACCTCTTACGCCATAGAGTCATAAAATAAAACCTCTAACTTGCATGCCATGGGATTCGAACCCCCTCCCCCATGCATGCCCAACACGCCACTTGCCACCACAACACAAGCTCACCTGTGTCCTAAAACAACAGAACTTAATATATAAACCCTTTAAGCTAACATCCAGGTTTTAATTCACCGAAAACCAAAATTTTTGCTAAAGCCCAGGTTTGAACCCAAGACTTCTCCAAGACCCCAAACACTTCAATATTGCTAACCCAGCAGTACTAGCATGCATTTGTGCTGTTTTCTTGCTCTCAAGAATTTTAGGTGCTCTCAAGCCCAAGGCCCAATTCTTTTAGGCCCAAAATTCGGGGTGTTACACAAAAACATTTTTATTGAAAGGAATTTTATTTGTCAAAAAAATAAAACAATATTAATTATGTCATTCATTGAAAGCAGCTGGTATTGTTAACCTAGAATTTGAATAGAAACAATACTACATTTTGGGTTCCCTTAATTACATATTTTTTTTCATGATTTGATTAATCATATTTTATATTGCAATCAATGTCATAGGTCAAGTGAGAGAACCTGACAACATCCAGCATTAAAAAACATTTAGAAAGATGAATTATGAGTGTTGTTGTAATTTGGGATTAAAGTAAAATGATGTTGCTTGAAGCATGACTAGAACTGTCCTTAAGAATATCATGCAGGTTTGTGTATCCCTTAAGATTCAACAAACATTTCTATTAATCGAAGGAAAATAGGGAGTAGGAAGAACTTATCAATTAAACACTCAGCTAAAAGAAGAAGAAGGAAGTTTGGAACAAGTTGAGTAATTTGGAAGAGTGGTCATGCTTTGTATTTATAGGTACCATGCATGTATAAATATAGAATATTATGAACGTTGGAAGTCTAGTTGAAAAACATAAACATTTTCAAAAAATGGTTTAGGTGAGAAAATCAAGGAAATTTGGATAAGTTTGTATGACTAAAACAAAAAATTAAAAATAATAAATATAAAAGGAAAAAGCAAAAATAAATTCAGGCTTAGTATCGCACGTTGGTAGGGAATCAACCCGTTTAAACTAAACTAACCTTTCGAGCTTAATTCTCGTGTGCGTGTGCCCATCCTTTTGTTTTGGTTCTTATAAGCCTAATGACGAGTAATACTATATAAACAACATCTCAAGGGGCTTTTTAAAGGATGTGGGATTCTTTGAAATACACTTAAGCTCCCAGCAATCCCCCACATATTTCAAAAAATTACGAAATAACTTTAGCTGAGTACTTTGATATAATGTGGTGATTCTAGTGTCCTTTAGATTGTGAACCAAAAATTGGATAAATGAGACATCGTTTACTAAACAATTGGTAAAGCATGAGTTTCCAAGAACCAATTATTTATCATGTAACCTAACATTCTCCTTTATCACATGAAATCTATGATTCATTTTTCTACACAATTGTGTGCTAATAAGCCATGCACATGCTTGATTTTTCATGAGTGCTCTAGAGAATTTTCCATATATCTCATAGAAGCGACCCCACTTCACACTCATATAGGTCAATCCATCAAGTGTATTTTGCAAATTAATACAACACCTATAAATGATATAGATCTGATTAACAATTTTTCTCATCTTTGATTTCATTGCAATTTCATCACTATTCACCCCATATAAGAAACATAATCCTATAGTGTTTAACACTTCAACAAATGACTGCGTTATTACCCATATGAACCTAATTCATGAGATCTCCAATCACATACGTTGGGTTTATATCATTGTTGATATCATCCTTTGGTAATGGTCCTATTCCTTTCAATGTTTCATTTACTAGTTTCTTTTCCTAGGGTTTAGTTAGAGGATCAGTCAAATTTACCCCTGATGTCACATAATCAATTGATATCAGTTCATCCTTTTGTAGCTACTTGATCACATCATGTCTTAGAAAAATATGTCTATTTTTTCCATTGCAAGTTTTATTCTTTTAATGACTATTGTTGATGGACAATCACGATGTATGGACACGGAAGCTTGATGGGCGTCGAAACCATGAAATATAAATTCCTAGGACAAAATAACAGTAAATGATAGTATAGAGTAGTAGGGTTGAATCCACAGGGACTGACTATCTAATTTCGCCTTTTTCCGTGACCAGAATCACTGTCGCGGTTATAGTCGTGCCCACGACTTGTGCGTAGAAATGTTAAAAATAAAAATAAAAGGGGGGTTTAAATTGATTAAGATAATAAAATAAGGAAATACGAAAAATAAAACAAAATAAAAATAGATTTAAAAATGCAAAAAATAAATTTAAGAAAACAAAATAAATGGATAAATAAAATATTTTTTTAAGCTTAGCCTTAGCCTCAGTTTACTCCAATCTTGAATCAATCCTTGAAAAAGATTTTCCCTTCCAAGTGATAAGTTGGTTATAGCAACCAAGAACGTCCTGATCACCAACTTTTGCTTATGTAGTCAATCCCAGTACAACCTGCAAACGGGCTCTTGCCAAATTTCTAACTGCGATACACGTGTTCGCAATTTAAGATTTCGAAAGCCTTATGATCTAAAAATCCCAACTTGAATCAACGGCCTCAACCGCATGGGTCATTTAAATCCGATCTCTATCTCCCTTGACGGAATCCAACTGGCTTTTCCCACTTAGACACGCCAATTTTTTTGCGGCAATTCGAACACAGCACAACTGATTCATCTTCCCAACTGTATGCCAAACAACTCCAACCCAACGTGCACTTTTTGAATTGAAGCTGAATCAACTTTAAGGGACGAATTTGTACTATCCCATATACCGGAGAGATAGAAAATACTACGTTGAGAGGTTTTTTGAGCGGGTTCGAATCTCACGATTGTTTTGTTGGAGTTATTTTCGAGCTAAAGCTAAAAGGGGTTTAGTTAATCATGAAAAAAGTCATGCTTCGAAAATAGATTCGTGGAATTATGGATGATGGAAAGGGGAAGGGCCCTGAAAGGAAATTAAACTAAAAGATTGAAACTAAAAAAAATGAAACAGAATAGCAATAGTAGGATGAAGATGGTGCAAGAAAGGGGAGAAAAAAAAGAATTTATTAAATGCCAAGGTAAAAAAGTGTGTTCAATTGGTTGTAGCTACTAGGTATTTATACACACTTTTAGTGCTAAAATTTAGCAAGGTTTTTCTTAAATATTATCACTAAATAATTCTAAATATTATCACTAAATATTACCACTAAATAATTTTAAATTTAAAAATTAAATTTAAACTGGAATTTAAACTAATTACAGAATTGTAACAATATAGAAAATCTTTCAATCTTTACCCAACCACTTTTAAAAAAAAATCTTCAACCCTTCAATCTTTATCCAATCATCTTTGAATCTTCAGTCTTTCAATCAAGCCCTCCTATTTGCTTTTTGTTCCAATTTAGCCCTTTTTTGAAAGAGTTTGAATTCGACGCATCAACTTCATTCCTGATAAGAAAAATCCAAATTTAATAGCATTTTATTTGATAATTAGCCAAAAAGAAATATATTAAAAATACGAATTTATCTTGCTATCCAATTCCCCCTACTTAGCCTGTAACACCCCTAACCCGAAACCGTCGCCGGTCTAGGGTTAAGGAGCATTACCGATCAATTTGGAACATTTACAATCATTTTACAACACAAAGTCAATCATCATCCAAACATATCAAAATATAAACATATAGTCCCTTAATGAGGTCTACGAGACCTTAAACATGTGTTAGAAAGGGGTCAGGACTAAACCAAACACATAAAACTTTTTCAGAAAAATTAGACATTTTTCAAAGCTTGCAGAGGTCACACGCCCGTGTGGGTAGGCCGTCTGCCTCACAGCCTCGGACACGCCCATGTGTCCAAGCCGTGGCAAAACAGGGCATACATACTGACTTGTTCACACGGCCTGAGACACGCCCGTGTGCCTCACCCGTGGTCGACACTGACTTGCACCATACGGCCAGTCACATGCTCGTGTGTCTAGCCCGTGTTCAATTTGCAAACTAGAAAGACACGGTCGAGCCACACACCCGTGTGCTCAACCGTGTGGGCAATTATAGGCCATTTGCAAGGCCAATTTGCCATCCACACTTTGGCATCACCTACAATCATCAATCCATATACATCTATACCTCAAATGGCAACCAAAACATATTAATATATGCACCAATTATCTATCAACCACACCATTTATTTCCATACTCAGTTTCAACTCAAATAAGTCCATCTAAAATATCAATTTCACATCCCACATCATATAATCTATTTATCATTTATTCCTTACCAATTCTATCATGAAACATACCATTTCCATCTTGCTAATTTATGCAATAATAATCACTCACATAGAACACACATATAAATCATTCTTTTCACATGTCCAAAACATTTACCGAACCTTCAAACTTCCAAGCCAAATCACATGGCAAGACTTATACACTTCAAAACATGTCATAATTACTAGGCTATACATGCCATATACCAAATATATACAACTTCCAAAAGTACCAAAATAGATAGTCGATAGTGTGATTGAGTTGCTGACGATCTCCGGGTCCGAGCTAGCTTTAAATACACTGTAAAACAGAGAAAACTTCACACAGTAAGCTTTAAAGCTTAGTAAGTTCGTTATATAATACATATAACTCAATAATACAATATCAATATACAAAATAAACCATCACTTAGATAAATTCACAACTAAACACAATATCATTCCTAGCCAAATGCTTATATAACCATTCATTTATCCATAAATGATATCATCAACCACATAAGTTCTGAACATACCTTTGCCAACATTTAGTTATCATACATCCTTGTTATTCAATGCTCAATACTACACTTCGATCACTCTTCAGTATTCATTCGATTTAATCGCACACTTAGTGCCAAGTTTCTTAGCTGAAACTTAAATATCATCGCACACTTAGTGCCTTTACATTAAACCGAATTTAACTCGGTATTGCACACACAGTGCCAATCGATATAGTCGATGCTTTCTCTATTTTGCATAGACAGTGCTATTCATCTCTATCCCAATTCTAATTACGCACACTTAGTGCCACATTTCTCAATTCCACACATAGCATTTCTAATTCAATAACCATACATTCATTCATTTCATAACACGTAGATATGAATTTAAACGATTCGTATTATACACGAACTTACCTCGGAAGTCGAAATAACAAAACGAGTCGATTAATCGAGCACTTTATCTTTGCCTTGATCTCGATCCAAATCCCTCTTTTCTTGATCTATACATATTCAAATTTAACTCATTCAATCACCAAATCATTCAATTCAATCCAAACATACATATTTAGGGCATTTTACAAAATAGCCCTCACATTTTCACATTTCGACACTTTAGTCTCTACTTAATAAAATCTTCAAAGTCACATAATTTCACTTCACACTTGCCTAGCTGAATTTTCCTTATACTCATACAAGCCCATATATTTCATTTATTTCACATTTTAGTCCTCCAATTTCCCATTTTCACAATTTAGCCCAAATTACTCAATTTCACTAAAAATTCAAAGATAAAATATGTTAATCTATCACATATCTTCCATATTTCATCATCAACCATCACAAAGCTCAAGCATTCATCAATAAAACATCTTAAAATCTTCATGAAATTCTAAAATTAAAGCATGGGCTAGCTAGAACACTAAGCAACGATCACAAAAACGTAGAAATCACTAAAAATCGAGCTGAAAACATACCTTGATTGAGCCAACTTCTAGCTGAAACCCTTAAACTCTTTTTCCTTTATTTTCTTTTGATTTTCGACAAAGAAAGATGATAATATGACTTATTTTTGTTATTTGTTTTATTTAATACATATTATTTCATCATTTACTAAAATACCCTTTGTTAAAACATTATTATTTCATTCATTTAATGGCTATATATGTCAACTTCCACTATCAAAGGTCTAATTACCACATAAGGACTCTTCATTTAAAAAACCATGCCAAATAAGCACTTTAACAATCAACACACAACTTTTACATTTTATGGGATTAAATCCTTTTTGCAAATTATGCACACAATCGATAAAATTTTCACACATGCTCAATCACATACTGTAAACACGGAAAATAATTTTAAAATATTTTCTGACCTCGAATTTGTGGTCTCAAAACCACTATTCCGACTATGGTCTAACCGGGCTGTTACATAGCCGATGCTTGTCCTCAAGCATGATATCTACTAAAAATAATTTGTCAATCCTTTTTAAGATCAAAACCCCCTTTCCTAGTCAAGCATACTACAAACAATTAGGTGAATAAAAAATAAACAACTGCTAAACTCAATCAATAAGCATTTTATAGAATCTCAAATAGTATGTCAAATTCAATTATTTCACTAAATTTAGGTTGAATCATGTAACATCTCGAATTAAGGATTTGTATGAAATTATTTTTATTTCTTGTATCGCCTGAATAAATGCCCTTGTAGGGTTGTTTAAGGGTTTAGTCTGAAACCCGAGGAAAATTCTGTCTTAGGGCTAGGGTTGTATTTGCACACTTTAAGGGAGGTGCTAGGCGAGATAAGAATTAAGGAAAAGATTTGGGGGAGTTTTACAAAAGAAAGTGTGTGGCAAAGTGGTTTGGGGCGCCACTTAAGGGCGTTGGGCTCAGGTTCGATTCGCGTAGGAGGAGTTTTATTTTTTGTTGTTGTTGTTGTCATGAAGGAGAAAGGAATAATAATAAATTCGTTGAGTTTGTGGCACAGTGAACGCTCTGGCCGAATGGCTTGGGGCGCTAGGTTGTATAGGGGCTTCAGCAAGTCTGAAGTTCGAGTCATGGTGGCTGCATGTGGTATTTCATTTTGGGCTTTGGTGATTTAAACGAGAGGGCTAGCTATGAAGACTTTAAAAGAAAATTTTGTTGAGTTCATATCACAATTAATACCTTGGCAAAGTGGCCAGGGGCGTGGCGATTCATTGCAGCTCGGGGACTCGCGTTCGAATCCCGTTAAGCGCTCAGGTGCTTCTAATTTCTTTTGTGTTAGCGCTAAAGCAATAAGGATCAGCAAGCATAGGTTAAAAGAAATATGCAGCGCGTTTTGACATGAAAGTCAAGGTGGCCGAGTGGCTGGGGCGCTGGGGAGTTCGCTCCAAGGCTGGAGTTCGAAACCCCTGAATAGCGTGGGCGTCTTATTTTGCATTTGGCCGTTAATGCATGCAGGAGCCCAGGGAGCGAAGGTTTAAAAGAAATTTCCGAAGCGTTTATGTCAAGAAAGGCGCAATGGCGGAGTGGTCGGAGGCATTGGGAAGGCTCCTCCAGGTCTCGGGTTCGAGACCTGGCAGCAGCATGGAGGAATTAATTAATTTTTTTTTTGTCTCTCTAGTGGCCAGCATGGGCATGGGGCGCGCGCATGCATGCAAGGCATGCTGCCCATGTCCCTTTTCAGCTGCACGATTTTGGGGGGGGGAAGGTAGTATTATATATATTTATTATATATATATTATATTATATTATTATTATTATTATTATTATTATTATTATTATTATTATTTTATGTTAGTATGGGGTAATATTTTATGTTAGTATGGGTGTTTTCCCTTATTATATTGGCATGGGAAGTGAATAAACATTTTCTTATGGGAAAATGTATTATTTTATCCTATGTTGATGGGGGGGGTTAGCAATGGTGGGAGAGGTGTTGGCCGGCCTAGTAATTGGCAAAAATAAGCATGGCCGAATTTTGGGATCTTGGGGGGGCTTTAGCTCACGGCGTTGGAGTATTAGGGAGTAACACACTTCCTTTTCATTTTTTTTTCTTTTTCTTCTTCTTCTTGCTAATCACACCAAAACCCCCTTCCTCTCCTTTGATACTTTTCGATTCTTCTTCATAAACCTTGTGCCGAAATCCCCTAAGTCTTCCCTTTCATCTTCTTTACTTCTTTTAAGGCCGAATCTGTAAAAGAAGGTGCTGTCGTTTTCAAAGCTTGGTAAGTGCCTTAAATTAGAATTTGGTTTTTTCTTCTTGTATGCCCAATGCAAGTGTCCAATCCTGGGTAAGGTGGGCCGAATACGTTCTCAAGACACTAAGAGTTTTGCTCCCTTGTGTGTAGTAATCGTAAAGGAGCATTGAAGGAGTGGCTTCCCGAGACTTCGTTTCATTTTGGTAAAGTATATATATGTGTATATATATTATTCGGCCAAAGGCCATTTTGGGAACCTAAGTATAACCGAAATTTTGTATTTTGATTTTAGGGGGGGTAAATCGGCCAAGAAACCAGAAGTTTTTGAGATTTCAAGTCGCCTTAGTTCGTATTATTAAAGGTTCGGCCTAAGGCCCTGTTTTATTACAATATGACCAATCCTTTGGCTCTGTTAGTTAACCAAATGAGACCCCTAAATACTGATCTATAATGGCCGAATATAGGAGCATTCGAGGACAAGTTCGGGACTTTTGTAATATCGCATAGATACGGGAATTCTAGTTAAATCTTCGATTAAATAGGTGTGTAAGCTCTTACACACTTTATTAGTATAAACTGTTATTTGATAATATTAATAACCTCTCATGTGGTAATTTTGCCTAGTGGGCATAAGCTTGGTTCCGGGTAAGTCCCCTATTACTCGATCTACGATAATTGTTGTGTATGCCATCATATGCTGTGAAATGCTATGCTATATACGATTGCATGATATATGGGATCATGATACTTGTGATATGAGCATGATGATGGTGGGATTGACGAGAGGGAGTAATATTCGTGTCGACGGACACCAGTGTTTTGGTAACACATTGTGACTACGGTCACCAGAGGTTTGGTACCTCCAGAGGTTTGGCACCTCATAGCGTCTCGTCCCTGTGGCTTAGTACCACCGTGGGTTGGCCCCACATTTGAGATACGGGATCGACGCCAGTGATTTGGTATCACACGATGGGTTGGCCCCATCATTTGATTGTGACTTCGGTCACCAGTGGTTTGGCACCACACGTATTGACGGATATCGTGACTAAAAGTCACCAGTGGTTTGGCACCACCAGTGGTTTGGTACCACACGGGGTAGAAAAGGAGCATGGATGGCTAGGTTGGGTTGCATAATTGCATGTCATACTAATATCTTGTGTATGAGTGGTAATTTCGGGTTAGGGATTTATACACTGAGTCTTGGTGACTCACCCCTTCCCATATCATCTTGCAGGTGAGTAGAGTGCGGATGCGGAGCCGAGGAGAGCTTGAGGCGGCCATGTTGGTTTTGTGGACTTGAAATTTTATTTTGCCCCGTTTTAAGTTTATTATTCACTACAATCCGATTGGGTTGTAATATGGCCGCTTATTATTATTATTTTGGATAGTTAGGTGGTTGTTTTTACTTTATTATATAACTGATGAACTTACGAACGGTTATGCAAATCGGTTGAAAGTAACGTTTTCAAAAATAAGTACTCGTACGCGTTTTAAAAAAAAAAATGTTACCATCGAGTAACGAAAATTTTTTTTAAGCTATTGATCACTCTATTGTTTTAAAATTTAAATGATCAAATGGTTTTAAAGGAAGAAAGGATTTTCAACTCAATCGGATTTACCAAATCAACCCACTTGAGTTTTAGCAAATACTGCTGTGTACCCCTAACAAATTTTAAAATTTCTATTATTAGTCCGAACCTTTCAAACTCCTTTTACCCCCGTGACATACCAGATCCGGTCATGACTTGTGGGCCGGGTTTGGGGTGTTACATTTTGGTATCAGAGCCCGGTTCAAAACTCGGCTGTGAGGGCCTAAGACCAAAAAAAATGTTTTTGCTAGATAGGCTTTTGAAAACCTCTTTGAAAATGGTTTTGGTTGAACAACATGGCGTCGAGTCTGCGGCACCGATCCGCTCTTGTAAGTATCTTTAATCTATGTATGAATGGTTATCTGTAAATGGGTAGAAAATGGGACGTAGATAGTAGGAAAGGTACATGAACTCTAGGACTAGTTTACCCCAAACAATCGCATAAGATTTATAATTGCCTAATTAAACAAACTCATGACTAAGTCACCGAGTTAAGGTGTGGTAACCCTTGTACGCATGTCTAGGATTGGATCCGGAAGAGCTTGGTATTTAAGCGGTCTTAGCAACTCACCTCCTCTTCGCGGGAATCCTACCTGGTGCGTAGCTTCGGTTCACCCTAACCATGAGGACTTGTTCGTGGGCTAAACCCTATTATTAAAACCCGAAAGGGAATTAGCCGCGTTTTGATAAAAACTCTAGTTTTAAAGACTTCCCTCGAACTTGTGAGATTCATATTACAAAATTCCCTTGATTTATGAACATTTTAAAGTACCCTTAGTAGTAAATTACAAAAATACCCCTAGTTTTAAAATCTAAGCTACCCTAAAATTTTAATAAATTTTCTTATACCCAAATCCCTAGTTTACAAAATATCAAAAATATCGTGATTTTGGAAAATTACGAAATTGCCCCTAATTTGCAAATTACCAAAATAACCCTGATTTTCGAGGTTTTTGCAGCACTACCAATTTGAAAAGGCAATTTCTCAAAAAGAACCCCAAGTTTTTTTTTTAAAACTTTAAGTTTCTCTCGATTTGTCAAGATTTACAAACTTACTTTGTTTTATTACCAAAATACCCCTGTAGGGTAAATGACGAAAATACCCCGGGTTAGGAATTGGACAAAAGGGTAATGGAATAAGTATCTTCGAATTACAATGGATGACTTGCAACTTGTTAGAACAACTTCTTGATCTTGCCCATAAAATTCTTTGTTAATAATCAGTGGAACATTGACCAACTCATAAAACCTTTTAAGACAGATTACGCTATAAGAAATGAGTTCTAGAGGTCGCGGCCGTCGGGGACGCGGTAGAGGCCGGATGGCCATGACAGAACCAGTTAGGTCGGGCCAAGGATCGGATAATGAAATACCACCTCCACCACCACCCCCAGCTTTTGGCGATGGACATCAGGATCAGGCGGGGGCGAGTCGGTATCGCAAGCTATGCTGCGTGTTCTAGAAATGATGGCTGAGACCAGTAGAGGTACAGGAGCTCGGAAGTCTGTATCGGAGCGGCTTCGATCCAACGGAGCTGAAGTATTTCGGGGTGTGTCAGGTGTCGCACCTAGTACGGCCGAGTATTGGTTAGAATCGACGGAGAGGATCATGGATGACCTTGATTTAACAAATGAAGAGAAGCTGAAGGGAGCCGTGTCGCTTCTGAAAGATGAGTCATACCAGTGGTGGCTCACAGTTCGAGATGGTGCTATGGCGGATGATCTTACGTGGGAATACTTCAAGGCCACTTATCAGAAGAAGTATGTAGGCACCAGTTATACTGATACTCAGAGGAAAACCTTTCTGGGACTGGTACAGGGAAACAAGTCGGTATCTGAGTATGAGGCAGAATTCCTGAGGCTGAGCCGCTATGCTCGGGGAGTCGTGTCAACTGAGCACGATCGTTGTGTCCGCTTTGAAGACGGACTTAGGGATGACTTAAGACTGTTGATTGCTCCACAATAGGTACGTGAGTTTGCAGTTCTGGTAGAAAAGGCTAAGGTAGCCGAAAGGGTCCGGGAGTCTGTGAGGCAGAGCTATGATAGGAGCAAGCAGAAAAGAAGTGTTGGTTCACCTGGATCGGGAAATAATACACAAAAGAGGGCCAGGCAGAGTGGACCAAATCAGGCTGGAAGGACCATGGCTGCTAATCAGAGACCGGCTCAGTGTAATCGCTGTGGGAAGTCACATTGGGGAGGTTGTTACACCGGTGAGAGGGGTTGCTTTGAATGTGGATCTCCGGATCACCGTGTAAGGGATTACCCTCGGAAGTTGGCAAGGAATCAGCCAGAGGGTCAGAACCGTACTCCAGCAAGGAATGTGGGACCACCGCAGAGGGGTCGTGGTAATGGTAGAGGAGGCAATGGTCCTAATCGAGGTTGCGGAACTCAGGGCAGAGGAGCAGGCAACACAGAAGCTAGGCAGCCTGGCTTAGTCTACGCAGCGAGACGTCGCGAGGAGGGTGACGCACCGGATGTCATCACCGGTACATTCCTAATTCTTGGTCTTCCATATGTAGCATTAATTGATGTGGGTTCAACGCATTCATACATTGCTAGTAGTGTGGTAGAGACTATGAAATTAGACTTCGAGACTGCTTCTAGGGAGATGACTGTAATTAGCCCTCTAGGACACTCGGTGGTAGTAAACAAGCTATATAGAGATATACCCCTAGAACTCCAAGGGGTAGTGTTTGTGGCTGATCTGATGGAACTGCCGTTTGGGGAGTTCGACCTAATTCTTGGAATGGACTGGCTGGTTAAGTATCAGGCAAGGTTGGATTGCGCTGCTAAGCGCATGATTCTAAAGACGGCTAAGGGGGATGAAGTGGTCATGATAGGTAACAGAAGAGATTATCTATCCAATGTAGTGTCTGCCTTGAAGGCCGAGAAAATGATCAGAAAAGGTTGTGAGGCATTGTTGGTTCGAATTTATGCCTTGGAGGCTAAGGAGTCAGCAGTTGAGAAGGTCCGAACTGTAAGGGAATTCGCTGATGTGTTTCCAGAAGAACTCCCAGGTCTGCCTCCAGATCGGGAAGTGGAGTTCGGTATAGACTTGTTGCCCGGGACGGCACCTGTGTCTATAGCACCCTACCGAATGGCACCAAAGGAGTTGGTGGAGCTGAAGGCTCAAATTCAGGAGCTCTTAGATAGAGGGTTCATCCGACCTAGTATATCTCCGTGGGGAGCACCTGTGTTGTTGGTCAAGAAGAAAGACGGGTCAATGCGGATGTGTATCGACTACCGTCAGCTTAACAAGCTAACGATCAAAAAAAAGTATCCGTTGCCACGAATTGATGACCTGTTTGATCAGCTGAAGGGTGCATCGGTGTTCTCAAAGATAGATCTTAGGTCGGGCTATCATCAACTTAAGGTGAAGGAGGCTGATGTTCACAAGACAGCATTTCGTACCCGGTATGGGCATTACGAGTTCTTAGTGATGCCGTTTGGGTTGACCAACGCACCGGCAGCGTTCATGGACTTGATGAATAGGGTGTTTCAGCAGTACTTGGATCAATTTGTCGTGGTGTTTATAGACGACATATTGGTTTACTCAAGAACGGAGGAGGAGCATGATATGCATTTGCGCATAGTTCTACAAGTGCTGAGGGAGGAGCAGTTGTATGCCAAATTCAGTAAATGCGAATTCTGGCTTAGGGAGGTGACCTTCTTGGGTCACGTGGTGTCAGCTGAAGGGATTAGAGTGGACCCCCGCAAGGTCGAAGCGGTGTTGGAGTGAAAACCACCTCGGTCAGTGGCAGAAATTCGAAGTTTTCTGGGTCTGGCCGGGTACTATAGAAGATTTGTGGAAGGATTCTCTTCAATCGCAGCGCCGTTGACTAAGTTATTAAGGAAAGGAGTCCCATTCGTTTGGTCAGAGAAACAGCAAGAAAGTTTTGATAAGCTAAGAAAGATTCTGACGGAGGCTCCAGTTTTGGTACAGCCTGAGGTGGGGAAATTGTACACGGTTTATTGCGATGCTTCCCATAATGGTTTGGGATGTGTGTTGATGCAGGAAGGGAAGGTAGTGGCCTATGCATCCCGTCAGCTAAGACCGCATGAGGTTAACTATCCTACCCATGACTTGGAATTAGCAGCAGTGGTTTTTGCTTTGAAAATATGGAGGCACTACTTATATGGGGAGAAGTCGATAGTCTACACGGATCATAAAAGTTTGAGGTATCTCTTGACTCAGAAGGACTTGAATCTGAGGCAGCGCCGATGGATTGAACTGTTGAAGGACTACGACTGTTCAATTGAGTACCATCCAGGCAAGGCTAACGTGGTGGCTGATGCGTTGAGCCGAAAGGTCGTGACAGACTTAAGGGCGATGTTTGCTCGTCTTAGTCTATATGACGACGGAAGTCTTTTGGCAGAGCTGCAAGTTAAGCCAACTTGGATCGAGGAGATTAAGGAAAAGCAATTAGGGGATGACAGCTTAAACGCGCGAAGGTTGCAAGTTCAAGATGGCGGTTTGGAAGGGTATAGTCTGACTGGTGATGGTGTGTTGTGCTTTCAAGGGCGGCCTTGTATGCCGAATGATGTGGGCTTGAGGCAAAGAATTCTTCAGGATGCGCATAGCAGCCCATACGCTATGCATCCTGGGGGTAGCAAGATGTATGGAGATTTACGGAAACAGTTCTGGTGGCCAGGATTGAAGCGTGAGGTAACAGAATTCGTGGGAAGGTGTCTCACGTGTCAGCGAGTAAAGGCTGAACATCAGTTGCCATCTGGGTTACTCCAACCCGTGAAGATTCCTCAGTGGAAATGGGAGAGGATCACTATGGATTTCGTCAGTGGGCTACCCCTCACGCCCAGCAAGAAGGACACAGTTTGGGTGATTGTGGACCGCCTGACCAAGTCGGCTCACTTCATACCGGTAAGGGCGAATTACTCGCTTCAGAAGTTAGCTAAGTTGTATGTGGCGGAGATAGTGAGGTTGCATAGGGTGCCAGTGTCTATCATCTCAGACAGAGACCCCAGATTTACGTCGAGGTTTTGGAGAGCACTCCATCAGGCCTTGGGTACACGGTTGGATTTCAGTACCGCATTCCATCCACAGTCGGACGGGCAGTCGGAAAGGGTTATTCAAATTTTAGAGGACATGTTAAGAGGCTGCATTTTGGACTTCAGAGGTAGTTGGGAAGAATTTTTGCCATTAGCGGAGTTCGCATACAACAACAGTTATCAGGCAAGCATTAAGATGGCACCATATGAAGCACTGTATGGTAGGAGGTGTCGCACACCTACTTGTTGGACGGAGTTGGGTGAGCGACGGATGTTAGGACCGGAATTGGTTGCAGAAACTGAGGATAAGGTGAAGAAGATCCAAGCTCGGTTGAAAGAAGCCTCGGATAGGCAAAAGTCATATGCCGATCTCAAGCGAAGGGACATAGAATTTGCCGTAGGAGACGAAGTTTTTCTGAAGGTCTCGCCATGGAAGAAAGTGTTAAGATTTGGGAAGAAGGGCAAATTAAGTCCAAGGTTCGTTGGACCGTTTAAGGTGTTGAGGCGAGTGGGACCAGTAGCTTATCAGCTCGAGTTACCTGTAGAACTGAGTCGGATGCATGATGTGTTCCATGTCTCCATGCTTAGACGCTACCGTTCTGATCCATCACACGTCTTGGCAGTTGAGGAAGTTGAGGTGAGTCCAGATTTGACGATGGAAGAGGAACCTATGCAGATCCTAGATCGGGATGTAAAAGTTTTGCGTAGGAAGTCAGTTCCTTTAGTGAAGGTCCTATGGCGGAATCATGGCGTGGAGGAAGCGACGTGGGAGCCCGAGGATGTGATGCGGCAGCAATACCCCCAACTTTTCTGACCCAGGTAATTTCGAGGACGAAATTATTTTAAGGGGGTAGAATTGTAACATCTCGAATTAAGGATTTGTATGAAATTATTTTTATTTCTTGTATCGCCTGAATAAATGCCCTTGTAGGGTTGTTTAAGGGTTTAGTCTGAAACCCGAGGAAAATTCTGTCTTAGGGCTAGGGTTGTATTTGCACACTTTAAGGGAGGTGCTAGGCGAGATAAGAATTAAGGAAAAGATTTGGGGGAGTTTGACAAAAGAAAGTGTGTGGCAAAGTGGTTTGGGGCGCCACTTAAGGGCGCTGGGCTCAGGTTCGATTCGCGTGGGAGGAGTTTTATTTTTTGTTGTTGTTGTTGTCATGAAGGAGAAAGGAATAATAATAAATTCGTTGAGTTTGTGGCACAGTGAACGCTCTGGCCGAATGGCTTGGGGCGCTAGGTTGTATAGGGGCTTCAGCAAGTCTGAAGTTCGAGTCATGGTGGCTGCATGTGGTATTTCATTTTGGGCTTTGGTGATTTAAACGAGAGGGCTAGCTATGAAGACTTTAAAAGAAAATTTTGTTGAGTTCATATCACAATTAATACCTTGGCAAAGTGGCCAGGGGCGTGGCGATTCGTTGCAGCTCGGGGACTCGCGTTCGAATCCCATTAAGCGCTCAGGTGCTTCTAATTTCTTTTGTGTTAGCGCTAAAGCAATAAGGATCAGCAAGCATAGGTTAAAAGAAATATGCAGCTCGTTTTGACATGAAAGTCAAGGTGGCCGAGTGGCTGGGGCGCTGGGGAGTTCGCTCCAAGTCTGGAGTTCGAAACCCCTGAATAGCGTGGGCGTCTTATTTTGCATTTGGCCATTAATGCATGCAGGAGCCCAGGGACCGAAGGTTTAAAAGAAATTTCCGAAGCGTTTATGTCAAGAAAGGCGCAATGGCGGAGTGGTCGGAGGCATTGGGAAGGCTCCTCCAGGTCTCGGGTTCGAGACCTGGCAGCAGCATGGAGGAATTAATTAATTTTTTTTTTTGTCTCTCTAGTGGCCAGCATGGGCATGGGGCGCGCGCATGCATGCAAGGCATGCTGCCCATGTCCCTTTTCAGCTGCACGATTTTGGGGGGGGAAGGTAGTATTATATATATTTATATATATATATATTTATTATATTATATATTATTATTATTATTATTATTATTTTATGTTAGTATGGGGTAATATTTTATGTTAGTATGGGTGTTTTCCCTTATTATATTGGCATGGGAAGTGAATAAACATTTTCTTATGGGAAAATGTATTATTTTATCCTATGTTGATGGGGGGGTTAGCATATGGTGGGAGAGGTGTTGGCCGGCCTAGTAATTGGGAAAAATAAGCATGGCCGAATTTTGGGATCTTGGGGGGGCTTTAGCTCACGGCGTTGGAGTATTAGGGAGTAACACACTTCCTTTTCATTTTTTTTTTCTTTTTCTTCTTCTTCTTGCTAATCACACCAAAACCCCCTTCCTCTCCTTTGATACTTTTCGATTCTTCTTCATAAACCTTGTGCCGAAATCCCCTAAGTCTTCCCTTTCATCTTCTTTACTTCTTTCAAGGCCGAATCTGTAAAAGAAGGTGCTGTCGTTTTCAAAGCTTGGGGAGTGCCTTAAATTAGAATTTGGTTTTTTCTTCTTGTATGCCGAATGCAAGTGTCCAATCCTGGGTAAGGTGGGCCGAATACGTTCTCAAGACACTAAGAGTTTTGCTCCCTTGTGTGTAGTAATCGTAAAGGAGCATTGAAGGAGTGGCTTCCCGAGACTTCGTTTCATTTTGGTAAAGTATATATATATGTGTATATATATTATTCGGCCAAAGGCCATTTTGGGAACCTAAGTATAACCGAAATTTTGTATTTTGATTTTAGGGGGGGTAAATCGGCCAAGAAACCAGAAGTTTTTGAGATTTCAAGTCGCCTTAGTTCGTATTATTAAAGGTTCGGCCTAAGGCCCTGTTTTATTACAATATGACCAATCCTTTGGCTCTGTTAGTTAACCAAATGAGACCCCTAAATACTGATCTATAATGGCCGAATATAGGAGCATTCGAGGACAAGTTGGGGACTTTTGTAATATCGCATAGATACGGGAATTCTAGTTAAATCTTCGATTAAATAGGTGTGTAAGCTCTTACACACTTTATTAGTATAAACTGTTATTTGATAATATTAATAACCTCTCATGTGGTAATTTTGCCTAGTGGGCATAAGCTTGGTTCCGGGTAAGTCCCCTATTACTCGATCTACGATAATTGTTGTGTATGCCATCATATGCTGTGAAATGCTATGCTATATACGATTGCATGATATATGGGATCATGATACTTGTGATATGAGCATGATGATGGTGGGATTGACGAGAGGGAGTAATATTCGTGTCGACGGACACCAGTGTTTTGGTAACACATTGTGACTACGGTCACCAGAGGTTTGGTACCTCCAGAGGTTTGGCACCTCATAGCGTCTCGTCCCTGTGGCTTAGTACCACCGTGGGTTGGCCCCACATTTGAGATACGGGATCGACGCCAGTGATTTGGTATCACACGATGGGTTGGCCCCATCATTTGATTGTGACTTCGGTCACCAGTGGTTTGGCACCACACGTATTGACGGATATCGTGACTAAAAGTCACCAGTGGTTTGGCACCACCAGTGGTTTGGTACCACACGGGGTAGAAAAGGAGCATGGATGGCTAGGTTGGGTTGCATAATTGCATGTCATACTAATATCTTGTGTATGAGTGGTAATTTCGGGTTAGGGATTTATACACTGAGTCTTGGTGACTCACCCCTTCCCATATCATCTTGCAGGTGAGTAGAGTGCGGATGCGGAGCCGAGGAGAGCTTGAGGCGGCCATGTTGGTTTTGTGGACTTGAAATTTTATTTTGCCCCGTTTTAAGTTTATTATTCACTACAATTCGATTGGGTTGTAATATGGCCGCTTATTATTATTATTTTGGATAGTTAGGTAGTTGTTTTTACTTTATTATATAACTGATGAACTTACGAACGGTTATGCAAATCGGTTGAAAGTAACGTTTTCAAAAATAAGTACTCGTACGCGTTTTCAAAAAAAAAAAAAGTTACCATCGAGTAACGAAAATTTTTTTTAAGCTATTGATCACTCTATTGTTTTAAAATTTAAATGATCAAATGGTTTTAAAGGAAGAAAGGATTTTCAACTCAATCGGATTTACCAAATCAACCCACTTGAGTTTTAGCAAATACTGTTGTGTACCCCTAACAAATTTTAAAATTTCTATTATTAGTCCGAACCTTTCAAACTCCTTTTACCCCCGTGACATACCAGATCCGGTCATGACTTGTGGGCCGGGTTTGGGGTGTTACAAATCAAACATGCGAAACAATTGTACCCAATATATACTTTTATTTATATCTATATATTTTTTACTTTTTTATTTTTTTTCAAACGTAGTCAAGTCTTTTGACGCGAAGTGAGATGACAACCAAGCACCTCACCCCGGTTACTCAACCCGACATGTTCTCTTTATTATTTTAACGATTTCGAGACATAATCAAATCTTTTGACGCGAAATGAGATAACAACCCAAGCACCTTATCTCGGTTACTCAATTTCATATGTCCCTAATTGATTTATTTCAAGGTAGCTCAGTTAGCGGAGTGTTACAAGCTTCGGCTCGTCACCAAACCTTTTGACGCGAAATGAGATGACAATCCAAGCATCTCATCTCGGTTACTCAACTTGGTCACATTTCTGAATCTTCACTCTTAACCAAGCTATTAGTAAACTTATTTATTTATTTTTTAACTGAGTACTTTCATTAGGCAAGTTCAACAAAACCAACAATTTTCATGAAATATTGACTAAGGCATCGTATTTTGAATTCTACAAAATATTCATTGATCAAGCTAGCAATAGTTATTCTTGATTCATCCACTTATTTAAATAAACTAAACATACGAATTAGAGATTTTTTTTTGAAACGAATTAAGAAATTATTCTTAGCAAAGCACATGCAAAAAGAAAGTATGGCATTATCCAAAATCCCCCTACTTAGCCTACATTGCCCCAATATGCAAAAAGAATAATATGAGTGGAGAAAGTGTACTCCCCGTTTATATTTAATGGGTCAGAGGGCAGTGGAAGTGATCGCTTTGTAGTATGTTGAGGATGCTTGAGATGTTGGCTTCCATTGTTTCGAGACGAGTTTCAATGCGATGAAGTCGTTTGTCTACAGCTAAAGGTGGTTGCTCCTGGAAAACAGCATGATCAAACGGATTAAAATAATATTTTATTTAATTCTCAAACTAAACTAGAATTCAAAATAAAATAAAATAAATAAAAGAAATGTGGGTTGCCTCCCATAAAGTGCTTTTTTAATGTCGTTAGCTCGACGACCTAGAAAATTTAATCGTTCGACTCCTTGAAAAATAATTCCTCCACCACGTGTACTTGAAAGTTCTCGTAAAAGGGTTTTAGCCTTTGACCGTTGACTTTAAAACATTTTCCAGATTCCTCGCGTTTAATTTCAACTGCACCATGAGGAAATATTTTAGTAATAATAAAAGGACCAAGCCATTTGGTTCAAAGCTTACCCGAAAATTTCTCAGCGTAGGATCGTAAAGTAACACTTTCTGGTCAATTGAAAATTGTTTGCGAGATATTTTCTGGTCATGAAATGCCTTGGTTTTGTCTTTATAAATTTGGGTGTTTTCATATGCGTCTCGCCGGATCTCTTCGAGTTCTTGAATGTTTAATTTTTGATAATTACATGCGGCGTCCAACTCCATGTTGCATCTTTTTACTGCTCGAAATGCCTTATGTTCTAACTCCACTGGAAGGTGACATGATTTATCGAATATGAGTCGGTAAGGGGACATTCCTATGGGTCCCTTATAAGCAGTACGGTATGTCCACAATGCATCGTTTAAACATAAGCTACAGTCTTTCCTATTTGGTTTCACGGTCTTTTCCAGAATCGACTTTATTTCGCGATTCAAAACTTCCGCTAGACCGTTTTTTTTGTGGGTGATAAGCCATGGCCACACGATGTGTCACCCCATACTTTTTAGTAGAGTATCAATTACCTTGTTGCAGAAATGAGTTCCTCGATCACTGATTAATGCTCTAGGTGTGCCAAACCTGGAAAAGATAGAGTTCGTTAGTAAACCCACTACAGTTTTAGCGCGGCATGTCGGGTGGCTTTAGCTTCTACCCATTTAGATACGTAATCTACAGCAAGAATAATGTAAACATTATTAAATGATGAAACAAACGGTCCGATAAAATCGATGCCCCACTGTAACGCGTAGGTTTGTGCAAGTGTACACAGTCGTTATCAAGTAATAAGTAAGTATCGAGTTATCGTCTCCACAGGGATTGTATTTGTGCTAGGTCACTTAATTTGTAAAATTATATTAACAACTTGGTAAATAAAAACACAAGATGATTGAGAAGTGATGATTAAAATATATTAAACTAAATGCAATGATCCCTAATGCAAATTATCCTAAGTATGCAAACTATATGAATGAAATAGATTTTAGCAAAATTAAACACAATTTGCAACAATTATAACATAAATAAACTAGGACAATTACTTTAATTAAACTAAATTTATTATCAACATGCTTAATAACATTCGGAAAAACATTCCATGGAAATTCAATCTTTCATGAGTTTGGAAACCACATTAGGTCCTTTCGGAATTCTTTACTTAGTTTACATTCATTTTACTGATCCTTATTTACTAAGGGTTTCTTAGCATTCGTGTGAGGTAATAGGGACGTGTTAGGTTTGAAATAGTTTAATCACACAAATATAAAAACTATGCAGATAATAGAGCTTGGTTAGAGTTGTTATGCAACTTGCAATTTAATCGGGTTAGGATCTAAATTAAGCATACACATTTCAATTATGTGTCCACTAGCCGTCATCTGGTTAGGATCTCTCAGCTAATTCAGGTGCACTTTAATCATGTATGAACGAAATACAGACTTGATTTTAATTGAAAACATGATCGATTGAGGCACAAACATTATAAGCATGAATCAAATAAATATTATTTAATCAAAGCAATCATCCTAGCTTAAATAAAATTAAGCTAACATTGTTGTAAACAAGAACAAAGAACACATAACAAACATTTTTAGATTAAATTAAAGAAAAGAAAGATTAAACCCAAATCAAAGTGGCTGTCACCCAAGACTTTGATCGATGAGACTCTTTCACTCCTTCGCTTTGCTCCTTTGCTGATGGCTCTCCATGATGGCTGACCAAGGGCTCTTTAGGAGGCTTAATTGCTAAAATCTCTATGAAGAGATTATGCTAGGCGTGGGGAATGGAAAATGCTAAAGAGAATTGAGAGAGAAGAGAATAATGAGTGATGAGGGATGATTGATGAAGGAATGAGGGGGTTTTATTTATAGGTGAAGAGATGTAATAGCCCAGTTTATACCCTATTCGGAATAGTGGTTTCGAGACCATAAATCCTAGTCAAAAAAATCTTTTAATATTATTTTTGTATATACAGTATGTGAATTAATATTTGTGAAAGTTTGTATAAAAATTTTACCGTTTGTGTGCCGATTTGATAAAAAAGACTTAATCGCATGAAATACAAAAGTTGTGTGCTACATGATATGTGTGCTGAATTGACATAGTATATTAAATGTGAGGTCCTTATGTTGTAAATGGACCATTGAATTTATGAATGGACATATATGCCAAGGGTTAGTGGATTTTAAATGCATTTTGTAACATCCTGAATTGGGCCTAGTAGAATTGGGCCGATTGGGCCATGGGCTTTAGGAAAAATTTGTATGGCATCTAGTTATTTGTGTTAGCTCGGGTATGAATTTTGTGTGCTTAGTATATTTGTGTGAAGGCTTGGAAATATTAGGAAGCTAGAATAAATTTTAGTATGGTTTATTTAATGAAGTAGGATTAAGTGAGCTTGACACTTAAGTTAATTAAGTGTTCATTTAAAGCATAAGAGGAGTAAGTGGCAAGTTGGTTAAGGCTCTTGAAAGGTTGCTTGAGGTTAGTGGTTCGAGTAGCATGTTTAGCATTTTGAGGTTTTTATTTCATAATAGCATTAATGGCCGGTCAACCTATGTTTATGATAGGTGGACTAATAACTTTTGGTAAGTTGAATTTATTTTTAAGGAAATCATGGGAAAAGGGATAAGATTCCTAAGGTTATGGAAGGATATCTTGAAGTTATGGTATTAAGAGGGGACAAAGGCATGAAGGGTGGAATGTGTTTTGGAAAGAAATCCTATGCCTTAATGCTTGAATGTGGACGACAATGTGGCTAAGGGGGGGATTTGACCGAATATGCTAGTTGTTGGTAAGGCTTAGGAGTTGTTTTGGTCATTTCTAGCATTTGGTGCAAAAGTTTGCAAAACACTCTCTCTCAAACTCTTTTCTTTTTGGCTGAATTTTCCCTTTGTTAAGCCTAATACTTTTTGACCATTTGGTCATTTTTGGCTCATTTTCTATTTTCTCCTTTTCATTCTCTCAAAACCGAAACTTGCATCAACATCTTGTTCTCCTATTTGTTTTGCTTAAACATCAAAAACCTCCTATACACTTTTCTTTGCCGAAACTCTATTTCTTTTCCATTATTTTCTTTTTGTCCCATAGCCGAATATACCTCTTTGTTGTGCCGAAAATCTTCTTCTCCTATCTTGATCAACTTTGGCCGAATATTGAAGGTAACATAGTTTTCCTCGGGACTACTCTAGCAATCGTTTTGGTAAGGTGGTAAGGGTTTATTTCAAAGGATTATTCTTTTAAGTTTTCGTTTAAACCGAAGGCTAATAACCTTAATGATGATGGTTGATTGTAGGGAAGTGAGGCTGATTCATTTAGGAGTGTGTTGGCTAGTGTTCGAAGGCTTTTGGGTAAGATTTTGGGTTCACAAGGAACCCTTCTCAATTATTTTGGTTTGGCCGAATAGGCCATGGCACTAATGTCCATTTTTGGCCGAATATAGGGGCAAGAATACTTGTGTGGCCGATTTGTTTATTCGGGATTTAGAACTCTTGTTGGTTCCAGGTGTGTACATACACACCTTATAACTTTTTAATATGCTAAGTGTTATTTTATGCCTAATCGATTTGTGTAGACATGGATGTAATACTATCATGGTATTAACAAAGATTCGGGTAAGTCTTTGTGACTATGAGATTACTATTTGATGCTTTTGGGAAGCATGACACATTGGTATGTGTATTGGGCAATGATAAATTTATTAATGTTGTTAAAATAAACCTTTTTGCATGATTCAGTAAATACATAATTGTTTGATATGGGTTGATGAGGGAGGGGGCAGTGATATTCGTGTCGACGGACACCAGTGTTTTGGTAACACATTGTGACTACGGTCACCAGAGGTTTGGTACCTCCAGAGGTTTGGCACCTCATAGCGACTTGTCCCTGTGGTTAATTCCACGTGGGTTGGCCCCACTTGAGATATGGGATCGTCTGCCAGTGATTTGGTATCACACGATGGGTGGCCCCATCATTCTATTTGTGTCTTCGGACACCAGAGATTTGGTATCTCCAGTGATTTGGCATCACAATTGTGACTATATGTCACCAGTGTTTTGGTAACAAAATTGTGTCTTTGGACACCAGTGGTTGGCACACCAGTGGTTTGGTACCACACGGGGTAGAAAAAGGCATTTGGATGGTTAGGTTGGGTGCATTTTAAACTTATGCATGTTAATTGGTTATGATTTGTGTATGTTATTGCACTAAATCGGGGAAGGGTTACACATTGAGTCTTGGTGACTCACCTTCTCCTTTAATTTTCAGGACTCGTAGATCGCGGGTGAGGAGCCGGATGAACTCGAGGTGGCCATGCAGTGGAGACTTTTAATAAATGAATTTTTGGATTTTATCTATTTTTCTTTTGAGTTATGTTGCTTAATTGTAATAAGGCCTCCTAGGATGATTTTATTATTACTGCATGTTTGAATGTTTGGTTTAACTACTTGATGATGTTAAAACGGTTGCACATTTTTTCTCAAATTAAACGAAAAATGATTTAAAGTACCATCAGGTACCTTTGAAATTTTAAAATAACTCGACTCAGCAAATATTTTAAGTTTGGTTTTTAACAAAGAAAATTTAAATTGAAAGGCATTTCGACTAATTTAAAAATCAGTTTTAAAAATGGTTTTCAAAATCTTTTCTCTGTAGCAAACCAAATTCGGTCATATTGTTTGGGCCGGGTTTGGGGTGTTACAAAATTGGTATCAGAGCCCAGTTCAAGCTCGGCTTGGGGGGCTCAAGCCCAAAAATGTTTTTGGTAGGCCTTTTTGAAATATTTGGTTTTGAATAAGCGTGGCACCGAGTCTCCAGCACCGATCCGCCCTGGTAAGTATCTCTGACTTTTTGTATGAATTATTTACTGTAGAAGGGTAGGAAGCATGGACGTAGATAGCGATAAGTATTTTAAACTTTAGGACTAGTTTACCCCAACAAATTCATAAGACTTTAATGGCCTAATTAAACAAACCCGTGACCAAGTCGCCGAGTTTAGGGTGTGGTAACCTTGGTACGCATGTCTAGGATTGGATCCGGAAGAGCTTGGTACTTAAGCAGTCCTCGTGACTCACCTCCTCTTCGCGGGATTCCTACCTGGTGCGACTAATTTTTAAGTTGGTTTTTAACAAAGAAAATTTAAATTGAAAGGCATTTCGACTAATTTAAAAATCAGTTTTAAAAAATGGTTTTCAAATCTTTTCTCTGTAGCAAACCAAATTCGGCCATATTGTTTGGGCCGGGTTAGGGTGTTACACATTTAATAAGGCTATTTTGGTAAATGATGAATTAATGTTTATTAATTAAACAAAACATGATTTTTGCTTCATCTTTTCATCATTTTGCTGAAAATCAAAAAGAAAAAAGGTTCAAAAGCTTTCAAATATTCGGCCTTGTTCAAGCTTAATCAAGGTATGAGTTATGTTCAGTTTTTGATGATTTTTACGTTTT